>BOLG01001572.1:0-135298 GCA_016861445.1 Oryzias woworae
CTAGCAGGCCACCTCTTCCTTAAAGCAATCTCAAACAGAGCCCTCATAATCCGGGCAGCATTCTAAAAAAAAAAACAACAGATTATTTGATATCATAAATATTTTATACAAGCAGTTTATAAAATTAAGAGCACCAGAAGCTAAAAAACAATATCAACTACGGTATACAAGAATACATTGACAAAAAAAACAAGGACGAGCAAAAAATTGTACTATAACAAAACAATTTATTATAACAAAAATAATATTTGAGGAATTTAGAATACCCTGAATAAAATAATTAAGGATGGAACAAAAGACAGTTTATACCCAAATTATTTCTTTAAAGGTGAAGATCATAATACGAATAATATAGTTAATAATTTTGATTAATTTTTTGTGAATGTAGAAACTGAATTGACAAGAAACATTCCACAGCATGGAGATAAGACCCAGAGGAGTGCTTTGATTACTAAAAACTAAAAGCCGATTCAGCTTTTACCTGCAAGTGAAATGGTAGTCAAAACAATCGTTAGTACATGTAATAATAGGACATCTATAGACTTTAATGATATTGATCAAAAAGATAATGATGGATATTTGTAATCTATCTTCCAAAACTGGAATTCTCCCTGTTGAAATGAAAATAGCTAAAGTAATTCCAGTATACGAAAGGTAATTACAGACCTATCTCTTTGCTCCCTCAATTTTCAAAAATCATGGAAAAACTTTTCAATGATAGACTAGAAAAATGTATAGACAAACATAAATTATTAAACGACAGCCAGTATGGAATTCAAACAAAGTGTAAACATCAATGGCCTTTATAGAAACTGCAGACAAAACTTCAAATTAGACTGAATGCTATTACTAAAGACAAGATGACAATGATCAGACTTTTGTTTGGTTTATGATGGATCTGGAGAAAAGACGAGAGCAAGGACTGGACACGACTGGTTTATGGACGACTTAAAAGACTGAAAATGCTGCTCTACCAACATTAGATAGATGCAACGGTGAGGATGACATCAGAAACTCCAGTTTTTCCAGCTGGAGGCTGGAGGATTGGAGGAGACACTGTGGTTCAGCTACAGAAGCCCAAAGTGTGTGGCCCCAACGTGGGACAGAGAAAACGCAACTATGATCAAGGAGCCTGACGGAGAGTTGTAGAATTATCCTTTTATTTATTTTTTTGTTGTTTTTTGGAGAGCAGCTGTTTTCTGCAGCTAAAGGAGCATCAGTGACATTGCTCTGTTCTGAGGGATGGAAGTGATGGAACTGCAGAGCTGTTGAAAGAGGAAGGTTGTGAAAACATGACTGTTGTGTTTTAAGTTTGGAGAACATTTTAAATGGAGTGTGAGACGACATGACTTGTTGAACTGTGTGTATTTTACAAATCGTTTTGCAGGTTATGTGTTGTTATAATGTTTTCTTGTGTTCTGTTGTAGGTGATGCATCGGTTTTCATATGCGTGGTTATTGCTGGACGGCACCAGAGAAGCAATACCGTTATTTCCCGGATATAAATGACAGTTGTAAAAATCAAAGGGTCTGCTCGCCAACGGGTTTTTGATATTGCACATATGAGTCACAGATGCATGCCTTGTTTTGTATCATTGACAGAGAGTTCGGTCCAATGAGGTGTTTTAATGCCATGAGCAGCTGACAGAGAATGAACTTACAGTTGTGTCAATCTTTATTTTAGGGAGTCATTATGTTTCCTTTGTGTAGTTTGTTAATTTTAGCATTTACCATTGCGTTGCAGTTACAGTAGTAGTTAGAAGTTTTATTCATTTGTGTTGTTTTTGCTAGTATTTATACTCATTATGGCTAATTAAAACTTATGTCTTACTGCTCTTTAGTATTCATTTTACTGTGTTCTGATAACACCTCCTAACTCATTCTCAGTTTCAGTTTCTGATATGTACTATGTCACTATATTCCATTATTATATATTAGTATTATTTTACTTATTTTCCATGTGTTTAATTCTGTCTTACTTTGGTTGTACTCTTCATTTTTGTCTCATTTACTGTTTGATTTATACTCATTCAGGTTCTGTACATTTAGTGTATGTCTGTTTGTTGTTTCTGGCAAATCTTATGGGTGGAGTTTAGCTTGTTCTATGGCTTGGTTCATGTAAATGGGTTCCTTTTAGGGTCTTGCTGACCCATGACGGTAGAGTTCTGGTTGGTTGAAGGTCGCTTTGCAACCTTGAGGGGGGATTATGTTGAGAATAAAGCTAATTTTTAGCTCCTTTCTAACCTAGGGAACCTGCAACACATCTATTCCGAAATATAACCAGAGCTAACCCATGATTAATAATGTTTTTGTCCATTCCTTCCAGGAAAGAAAAGTGAAGTACGAATGTATGGCCAGAAATTTCCCTGTGTCTCGCCAAAATCCTCTATAAGATTCTGGCAGGAAAACATGTTTTGTTATTGCAGTAAAGGGAGGTGGAGCAATGTGATCCTCGATGCTATAAGAACTAAGCTGAACAGAGGTTCGGGAGCTTCTTCCATCTGACTGGGTTAACTGCATTTGGGCTCCTATCCATGACCAGTTTTGAAATGATGAAGATCTTCTGATTTTATTCTTGAATAAACAGACCCTTTGAGCAGACGGCAGATTCCAGTCTTTTCTTTATTCAGAGTTCACTTTTTCCCTCAACATAATCAGACAGTTTCAAATGTGGAGCTAAGGGACCCAAACTCCACTGAGGAGGGGTCACAGGAGCTGCTACAACCAAACACCATCACTTCTGTCTTTTATCATTAAAACTTCAAAAGCTTAGGGCCATCCTGTCGTTGATGTCTTGTAAACAAGACATTAGCCGTGTAACGGAGCAGCCTCTCCGTATTGGTAAATAGATCTGTCGTCAGCGTAGCAGTGAAAGGAAACTCTGTACCTTCTCAGTATGGAGCCCAGAGGAAGGAGGTATAAAGAAACAACAGTGGAGGAGTTAAAGAGTAGGATCCAGACATGCTCACACACACAGTCCTGTAAGCCAAGTAAAATGAAAGCCAGTCGATTGCGGTACCTCAAACGCCGACCAAATCTTCCAGACTGGACAGTCAGAGATTGTAGTCCACAGAGTCAAATGCAAAAAGAAAGACAACATAGTTCCTCATATCAGTTTCCTGGAAGGTATCATTAAAATATCATTGGGCACAGGCGACCTAAGCAGCAGCCAACAGCTGGGGGCGGTGCCAAAATCTCAGTTATTAAAATTGTTAGTTTTTGTTTGATTCTTTTTTATTTTATTTTTTTAAACAGAGACCACTAATTTCATGTAAAAGATTTTTTAAAAGTAATAATAAAAAAAACAAAACAAACTCAAAGTTTTAATGCAATCAATAACTTTGCCCAGTACGACGCCTCTTCTTACTCGATGCTGACGCTGTCTAAGATAGGTGGGGTGTGGTCAGTGTTACCTCTTTACAACCTTAAGGATGAAAAAGCAGCAAACAAGCCCTTGAGGGCAGCTTTAAGAAAAAAAGGAAGAGGAGGAAAAATGGATCCAAAGAAGAGGTTTTGTTATTAACAAAACACACACACCACTCAGCTTTACACACGTGGACAAAATTGTTGGTACCCCTCAATTAAAGAAGGAAAAACCCACAATTCTCACTGAAATCACTTGAAACTTACAAAAGTAACAATAAATAAAATTTTATTGAAAATTAAATAATCAAAAATCAGCCATCACTTTTGAATTGCTGATTAACATAATTATTTAAAAAAACAAACTAATGAAACAGGCCTGGACAAAAATGATGGTACCCATAACTTAATATTTTGTTGCACAACCTTTTGAGGCAATCACTGCAATGAAGCGATTTCTGTATTTGTCAATGAGCGTTCTGCAGCTGTCAACAGGTATTTTGGCCCACTCCTCATGAGCAAACTGCTCCAGTTGTCTCAGGTTTGATGGGTGTCTTCTCCAAATGGCATGTTTCAGCTCCTTCCACAGATGTTCAATGGGATTCAGATCTGGGCTCATGGAAGGCCACTTTAGAATAGTCCAACGCTTTTCTCTCAGCCATTCTTGGGTGTTTTTGGCTGTGTGTTTTGGATCGTTGTCCTGTTGGAAGACCCATGACCTGCGACTGAGACCAAGCTTTCTGACACAAGGCAGCACATTTCTCTCCAGAATGCCTTGATAGTCTACAGATTTCATTGTACCTTGCACACATTCAAGACACCCTGTGTCAGATGCAGCAAAGCAGCCCCAAAACATGACTGAGCCTCCTCCATGTTTCACCGTAGGGACAGTGTTCTTTTCTTCGTATGCTTGGTTTTTGAGTCTATGAACATAGAGTTGATGTGCCTTACCAAAAAGCTCCAGTTTGGTCTCATCTGTCCAAAGGACATTCTCCCAGAAGCTTTGGGGCTTGTCAACATGCATTTTTGCAAATTCCAGTCTGTCTTTTTTATGATTGTTTTTCAGCAGTGGTGTCCTCCTTGGTCGTCTCCCATGAAGTCCACTTTGGCTCAAACAACGACGAATGGTGCGATCTGACACTGATGTACCTTGGCCTTGGAGTTCACCTTTAATTTCTTTGGAGGTTGTTCTGGGCTCTTTGGATACAATTCCAACGATCCGTCTCTTCAATTTGTCATCAATTTTCCTCTTGCGGCCACGTCCAGCAGAGGTTGGCTACTGTCCCGTGGGTCTTGAACTTCTGAATAATATGAGCCACTGTTGTCACAGGAAGTTCAAGCTGTTTAGAGATGCTCTTATAGCCTTTACCTTTAAGATGTTTATCTATCATTTTTTTTCGGATGTCCTGGGACAATTCTCTCCTTCGCTTTCTGTTGTCCATGTTCAGTGTGGTGCACACCTTTTCACCAAACAGCAGAGTGACTACTTGTCTCCCTTTAAATAGGCAGACTGACTGATTATGAGTTTGGTAACACCTGTGATGTCAATTAAAGGACACACCTGAGTTAATCATGTCAGTCTGGTCAAATAGTTTTCAATCTTTTATAGAGGTACCATCATTTTTGTCCAGGCCTGTTTCATTAGTTTTTTTTTTTTAATAATTATGTTAATCAGCAATTCAAAAGTGATGGCTGATTTTGATTATTTAATTTTCAATAAATTTTTATTTATTGTTACTTTTGTAAGTTTCAAGTGATTTCAGTGAGAATTGTGGGTTTTTCCTTCTTTAACTGAGGGGTACCAACAATTTTGTCCACGTGTATATGTGGTTCACAGAGCTTCATGCTTTGTTTCTGTCTTTTAGTGACAAAAAGAAGGCGCTTGTTGTCCACCTTTTGGCACATTCCGTTAGGGAAACCTGAGCAAATCAGCTTTTACTGATTCAAATAGGTGTTTTGGCAGAGATTTTCAGTAGGATGCCCTTCCTGACATTTACATCAAATACCCTGTATTTTATCCGGGCTGGGGATCAGCAAAGGGAGACCCAGACCTGGGCCCCTTGTGGCTACACAGTAAGGCAGTACTGTAAAGGGTCTTTCCTAAGAACCCACACTTCATGTTATATTCAAAAATTTCAGTCAAACATATTAGTTTGGGGCTGCACGGTGGTGCAGTGTTTAGCGCTCTTGCCTCACAGCAAGAAGGTTCCCGGTTCAAGTCCTGGCTGGAGGACTTGAAACAGTCTCACCAATCGGGGACCTCTCTCGATGTGCATGTTCTCTCCGTACATGGTTTTCTCCGGGGACTCCGGCTTCCTCCCACCGTCTAATAGCATGCCTCATAGGTTAATTGGTTAGTCTAAATTGTCCCTAGGTGTGGATGGGAGTGTGTATGGGTGTGTGATTGTGGCCCCTGCGACAGACTGGCGACCAGTCCAGGGGTGCCCCCTGCCTTCGGCCATGAGTGGCCAGGTTAGGCTCCAGCAGCCGCGTGACCCCGAAAGGGATAAAGTGGTTCAGAAAATGAATGAATGAATATTAATTTGGAACCAAAAAATGCTTATGTCCAAGCATTAGAAGTAAAGCACAACCATAAAGAAGAAAAGTCCTGCTAAAAACATTCTTTCAATCCAAACAGTGAAGCAGCAAGTAAGCTCACATTAGTTAGAAATGGGATTTGTGTCACATCTCCATCTCACCTGTGCCACATAAGACAGGTCTGAGATGAGAGAGAAGTTTTCCACATCTCCACGACTGATGTATGTCTGCAGTAAAATGTTGACTTTGCCGTAGCCGTTTTCCACCCCACCTGCAGCCAGAAGCTTGCAATAATTAACTTGCATCTGATCCAGCTCCTCCAGTTCCTCCTCCCGGACCTGCAAACAAACCTCCCTGTGAGCTTCTCCCTCATGCTTTCAGCAGACAACAGAAAGGACTCAGATTCGAGCAGCTTGACAGACATGGATGCTGGAGGACATCTCACCTTAAGCTGTTCAAACTCCTCTGCCTTCGACACAATGTTGAAGATGTCAGCTTCTGTGTTCTGAGAGCTGAACAGCTCGTTGAAAGTCTTCACACATGAGGAAAAGAAAAACAGCTGCACATTATTCAAAGGGCACAATGCAAAAAAAGGGCCAACATTGTAAACGCTGTGTGTTATCCTCAAAAACACATGGGAAAATGCCACCTTTCAGAGCTTTGAAGCACAGACCTCTACCGGGTTGTAATTTTTCCTAATGATCGTGCCATTGCAATATGCTATAGTCACTTACGAGCTAATACCGGCGTACCAGCTAGCCTGGAGTTTATTAGACAGGCGTCGGAGACCAACGTTTATTCCATCACAGACAGAATGGTGATGGCTATAAGGTTCATTTTGCGGTAAAATGTGGTTACATAATGCAGACAACACCACCAGATGAACATTTCGGGATTTTTTGAAATGATGAGAACATTGCATTACGTTCTGCTATGTGCTACACTGCTGCTACATACATTTTGTGCATGTTTCATGTAAGAAAATTGATCATACGTGGTTATACGTGGAAAAAATTGTGGTCTTGTGAATTTTTCACAGATATATCTCAAATGAACCATATTAAAACCACTGAAAAAGTACGAATAAACCACAAAAATATCAGATAAACCCATGCATCTGCATGGGTTGCACCCAGGCAATCAGATCACTGGAAAGAACACCAAAAATAAATAAATAAAATAAATCAATATTAATAAAGTTTCGTTTAGATTACAAAAGGGGCTTATACCAACATACATTTTGTGTTTGCTATGATTTATAACCCCCGATTGTAAGAGTAAAATCTGTCAAACACAAGAGGCTCTCAGCTCATATCTGTTTGCTCAGCTGTTGGGCAGGACAAGTTTTAAAAAAAACAAAAAAAAAAAACCAGACTGTTTACTCATGTACCACTGATGAATAACTTTCATATTGCGTATTCAGCGCATATATCACTTAAATTATGTATCTAATGTACGAATCACCTAATTAATTGCAAATAAGCAGCACAATAACTGCACAGTTCAGGGACAACTCAGGTATTGTGTGTTTGGTATAAATATCTGCCGACCTTTCATCCTTCCAGCACACTATTCCATGTGTGGAGGAGAAAGAATTCTGAGTTGCATCCAAAGAACATCATACCTGCTGTAAAGCATGGGGGTGGAAACATCATGCTTTGGGGTTGCTTTTTAGCAAAAGGATCAGGACGACTGATCCATGTAAAGAATGAATGTATGGGACAATGTACGGTGAGATATAGAGTAAGGGCATTAAAGATGATTCTTGGCTGGGTCTTTCATCATGACAACCATCCCAAACACACTGCCAGCGTAATGAAGGAGTGGATTTGTAAGAAACATTTCAAGATCCTAGTGTGGCCAAGCAAGTCTTCAGATCTCAACCCCATAGAAAGTCTATGGAAGGAGTTGAAAGTCCATGTTGTCCAGCGACAGCCCCAAAACATCACGGCTCTAGAGGATATCTGCATGGAAGAATGGGCCAAAACACCAGCAACAGTTTGTGGAAAACTTTCTAAAAAATTGCAGAATTGTTTGACTGCTGACACTGTCAACAAAGGGCATATAACAAAATATTGAGTTGAACTTTTGTTATTGACCAAATACCTTTTTTCCACCATAATTCACAAATCATTCTTTAAAAATCAGACAATGTGATTCTCTGCTTTATTTTTCTCATTGTGCTTTCATAGTTGAGGTCTATGTATGATGCAAATGACAAGCCATTCTCATATTTTTAAGTCGGAAAGCTTGCACAATTGGTGGTTGACTGAATACTTTTTTTACCTTGCTGTATTTTCCTGAGTTCTTTTCCAACCTGGAAGTAAGACGCCTCTGTCTCTGAGGCACCACTTTTCACTCCTTGTGGGTACCGTTCATTTCATTTCGTCATCTTAGAGCCAGCCTCGACAATGTGTCTGCAACATCTAAACTTTTGCAAAGATTTATGTGCATAACGTGCATATTAAATGAACGTGTTTTGTCCATCATCACTATAGCGAAGAAAGTGGGTGTTTGCTTTATCCTGGGGGTGGTGATGGCAGCTCAGACTCGTCCTGGAAGCGGCTGTTCTCACTTGTCTACATCACGTTGTGAGATCCCGCTCGTTTTCGTGGATTCAGAGGAGCTGTTGCATACAGCGCAGATTTTTACAGGAATACTCAGACATGTGTAAACGGATCAAAATACAGCTTTGGGGTTTCCTTTTGTGAGGAATGCACATTATAGTACACTTAAAAGTTAAAGAAAATCTATTTTGCAAGAAATAGGCCCTTTAGAAAGCAATCAAGATTTGACTGTTGACTTTTCACCATCTGTATTTGTTTCATTTATTCCTAACAACCTACAGGTGGAAAGTCAGAAGCCTGTTCTTTGGTACAATAAAAGTGAGACAAGCATGGCATCAGTAGTGTATACTTACATAGGATTTTACAACCTTCAAGGGCCAAAGTGATTCACAGTCACATTCATTCATGCACACACTGAGACGTCTCCCCTGCCAAAAACTGCCACCAACCTACATCTACCAGGAGCAACGCGGGGTTCAGTGTCCTGTCCCAGGGCAGGCCAGGGACCAAACCTGAAATCTTCCAGTCAGAGTTTGACCATTCTACCTTTGCACCACAGCTGCAAGCATGACTTGAAACAGTGATGCAAAGTTAGGCCATCATAACTGGCTACTCACCTCTATAGTGTTGTATCTGATGTAAAAATGACTGGCAGTCCGGCCCAGGTCAGTGGAGGCGAAGTAGCCGGTGCGCTCTTCAAAGCGGATCATGTGGGCCTTATCCAGCCTCCTGCCAGACTCTACCACTAGCTCTCTTCTGAACAGCTCCAGAGTCGGATCCATCTGTAACAAGTTTATTTTCTCGCTTTAGGATGTACAACTGTTTCTTTTTTTTTTTTTTTTTTTACAATTCAAAGTTTCACTTGTGCATCTGACAACCTATGCAGACAATACCACTCTCACCTGACATGCTTTGTGGTTAATGCCGTAAGCCAGCGGGTTGGCTCTCATTCGAACATACAGGTATGTGTAACTGAGCCACTTTACAGCCTCTTCCACGTTGGTGACGGTTCCCAGAGCAATCTGTAGACAAGAAAAACAACACTTATACACAATAATTGTTTGTGGTGCCATCTAGTGGCTAAAACAAGGAAAGTGCAACAGCAGATTTTCTTCCAGATATAGCACCATATGTCATGGAGTTCACATCCACCCCTTTTCCCGGTTCTGGGTCAACAAGCGGATGCATGTCCCCAGCTCTGGCAGTACTCATTGTCGTCAAGAGACTTAGAACATAATTTACTCGCAAAACTACTGCAAAAAATAGTCATTATGTTAAAAAGAGAGCTAACTGTGGCCTTGAAAAAAGCCCAAGCGACACTGAAAATTTTAGAAAGGCGCTTGATGACATCCAAGCTAAGCTAATTCCTCTAATGAAACTCATGGAAGAGACTGCGAGACTCCCTGCTGAGAATGAGCAATGAGATAACTGGGTTGAAATTCTGGAGAAAAGAGTGGATGACAATGAACAATTCTCACTGGATTACAGATTAAATCCTAGGCTAGGCCTAGCGCAGCTGCTGCTAGCATAGCAGCTTCTGACAGCGCTGCTTCTGACCCAGGTGACAGCATGCAATGTTAAGTTGATTATTTATGAGGTATAAAGATATTTCCATAGATCTAAATACCATCAAGATGCCACCTGCCCCCCTAGGGGAAAGGATTCTGGCAAACCAGCAATTTTCATTAGGTTTGTGAATCAAAAGCACAAGATAACTCTGATTAAGCAAAGGAAAAATGTCAAAGGATCTGCTGTTTATTTAAATGACCATTTCACCAGAAGAAATGCTGAAATTGCTGAAACATGGAAGACTTATGAGGAGGCGCGAGGAGATACAAAACACTTGGTTAACAAACTGCAGGACCTTCGTTAAACCACACAGTCCAAGGTTCTGGTTGTCAACAAGATGAAAGACTTTGAGAAGTGCTTGATCACGGATGTCTGAACAAACAGATGCAGTAATAGAAGAGTCAAATATGATTTTAAGGAAATCAAGGTGCCTGGGATCTTCTGCTAGCTCTAAAATTTAACTGTGACCCTAATTTTCAGTAGAGTTCTGATCTGCAGATCTCAATTTACTTGCTGTGATATCAGATGCAAAAGGACTAAAAACAGTGTCTGCAGACATTACAGCTAAGAGAACTTTATAAACTCTGGTAAAACAAGAAGGACGGCTGTCAATCAGGAAGCAGAAGGAGGAATACCAAGCTTGGACAATGGACAGAATATGGACCCTTTTATTTCACAGAACCTACATTCTTCTTCCTGCACTCGCCAATAGCGGACGCTTTTCTCTGAGCTCCCTTATCTTTCTCAACCAAGGCTCTGCGTCTCATCTCCCCCTTATCCTGGAACCATTCTCCCAAAATGTTACTAAGGTTACAGATTTTTCTGATTTAAAAAAAATCTGTAACCTATTTTAAAAATATTTATACTTGACTTTCTAACAAAAAATAATCTGCACATATCTTTGATACTTAATCTGCATATGCTATAATGAATTTTGAAATCGTGTTTTTGTATACTACCATGATCATTATGTACTTTATCTTGTTGTTTGATTTTTTTGATACTTAAAAATTCTGAATGACCTGAATCTGCTTTTGTAAGGTAGAAATATCTGATTAGAAGTCATGAATTGGATGATAACTTATGTAAAGGAAAAAGGTGAGGTAGAGACAAGGTGGGATTATACAAGTTTGCGTCCTCCCACTCCCTTTAAAGCAATCTATAATTTGATGACTAATTATCCTATGTTTGCTACGATCTTTGCAAAGATTGAAACTTTTCTTGATTGTACTCCCCTCCATGAACCGCCACTTTAATTTGGTGGATGGGTTTGAGTGCTTGAGTGTTCTCAAAAGCTATACTGTCTGGGGCATCAGTGCCTGGTAGGGTATCCCATGGCAGACAGGTCCTGGGTGACGACCCAGACAAAATGGTTCACAACCACCTTTATTCGAAGAACAAACAGAGATCTTCCTCCGGATTGACGTTACCAGGGCCCCACCCTGGGGCCAAGCCTCGTTAGGGCTCACAGGCTCTCGCTTGAATATCGGACACCCTCAGCAGGAGATCAATGTTCAACTTTGTAGTCGTTTCAGGCGACCTTGGGCCATGTCTCTTGGACACTCGGGTAAAGAGAGGGGCAGAGCTGTCCACTGATCACTACCTGGTGGTGAGTTGGATTCGTTAGGAGGGAAGGAGGCCGGAAAGACTTGGCAGACCCAAACGTCAGGGAAGTCTTTAACTCTCACATACGGGAGAGCTTCAAACAGGTACTGAGGGAGGCTGGTAACATTGAGTCTGAATGGACCATGTTCTCCACCTCCATTGTCTCTGCTGCTCTATGTAGCTATGGCTGCAAGGTCTTTGGTGCCTGTCGTGGCAGCAACCCCCGAACTCAGTGCTGGACACAGGAAGTGAGGGATGCTGGCAAGTTGAAGGAGTCCTATCAGTTCTGGCTGGCTTATGGGACTCCAGTGGAAGCTGACAGGTATCGGCAGTCTAAGTGAGCTGCGGCTCAGGGCTATTGTAGAGGTAAAAACTCGCTCCTGGGAAGAGTTTGGGTAAGCCATGGAGAGGGACTATCAGTTAGCCTCAAAGAACTTCTGGCAAACCGTCCGACGCCTCAGGAGGGGAAAGCAGTTTTCTGCAGACACCGTTTTTAGAGGAGGTGGGGAGCTGCTGACTTCGACTGGGGACATTGTTGGGCGGTGGAAGGAATACTTTGAGGATCTCCTCAATCCTGCTGACACGCCTTCTGTTGAAGAAGCAGAGACTGAGGACCTTGGGGTGGGGCTGTCCATTACACAAGCTGAAGTCACCGAAGTAGTCAAGCTGCCTCAGTGGCAAGGCACTGGGAGTGGATGAAATTCGCCCTGAGTACATCAAGTCTTTGGATGCTGTGGGAGTCCTTACTGTGGCAGTCCGGTCTTTGTATGACCAGAGCAGGAGTTTGGTTCGCATAGCTGGCACTAAGTCAGACCTGTTCCCGGTGCACATTGGACTCCAGCAGGGCTGCCCTTTGTCACCGGTTCAGTTCAGAGACTTTATGGACAAAATTTCTAGATGCAACCAGGGGCCGGAGGGGGTCTGGTTTGGGGACCACATGATTTCCTCTCTGATGATGTTGTCCTGTTGGCTTCATCGAGCAAGGACCTTCAGCATGCACTGGAACGGTTTGCAGCCGTGCGCGTCATACAAATGTGAAGCGGCTGGGATGAGGGTCAGCACCGCTAAGTCTGAAGCCATTGTTCTTGACCGGAGAAAGGTGGTTTGTCCTCTCAGGGTGGGTGGAGTGCTCCTTCCCCAAGTGGAGGAGTTTAAGTATCTTGGGGTCTTGTTCACCAGTGAGGGAAGATCGGAGCGTGAGATCGACAGACGTCCACATTTATGTGGTCACTGTACCGGTTTGTCGAGGTGAAGAGAGAGCTGCGCCAGAAAGCAAAGCCCTGAATTTACTGGTTGATCTTCACTCCAATATTCACCTATGATCATGATCTCTGGGTCTCCGGATCCAAGCGGCTGAAATGAGCTTCCTCCGTAGGGTGGCTGGGTGTTCACTTAGAGATAGGGTGAGAAGCTCGATCACCCGGGAGGAGCTCGGAGTAGAGCTGCTGCTCCTCCACATCGAGAGGAGCCAGTTGAGGTGGCTCGGGCATTTGGTCCGGATGCCTCCTGGGTGCCTCCCTAGGGAGGTGTTCCGGGCATGTCTCACTGGGAGGAGGCCCCAGAGAAGAGCCAGGATACGCTGGAGAGACTATGTCTCTCGGCTGGCCTGGGAACGTCTTGGGGTCCCCCCAGAGGAGCTGGAGGAAGTTGTCAGGGAGAGGGAAGTCTGGGCATCTTTACTTAGACTGCTGCCCCCGCGACCCGGTTCCAGATGAGCGGAAGAAGATGAATGGATGGATAGATAGTTGATTGAACTGTTTTTGCAATATTTCTTGATTGCTTGAAGTAACCTTTTCCAATCCAACCCCCCACAGAGACAAAAAGGCACTACTTTTTGTAACAACAAAAATCACCCAATCCGAGACAAAAGAAACTGATTCTTGTATTTACTTGTTGTACCTTTGTCTGAATCAAATTTGGAGCTCTAAAAGGTTCAGGAGTTGACAAACATGTAAGCACATAAGAAGTTAGGAAGTGGTAGCTTTATTTGCCACCGCTGTAAAGACACATTACTTTAAACCCCACAGAGAGCTATACCTGTCCATGTAAATCAAACACACCTCTGCATTGAGGTTGTCAGCAAGGCTGTTCAGATACTGGCTCTCAATGGGATTCTGCTGGGTCAGCAGGGTCAGATAGTGGCTCAGCTTGTCGTGTGTGGTGATAATGGTTCCTTCACCAAACCTGTCAAACTGTGGCCGACCTGCACGGCCAAAAATCTGCATGACATCCAGGATGCCCAGATCCACAAAAGCACCACGTTTTGCATCATAGATTTGAGTTCCCTGTAACACAAAATCACAAACAGAAACAAACAGTTACTCACATCAAAAAACCCGCACAAAGACACCCAAAAACAGAAAAACACACAAGCACACACACAGTTACAAACCCACACAAAAACATACACATATAAACAGTAATCAGTATTCTTTTAACCAAAAAGAGGAGACATACATGTATGTGTCTGTCTGCATATCTGCAGACAGACACATACATTGAGGAGACACATGGGAGACCTTGATAATGACTGCGTGTGCTGGCAGGTTCACGCCCCAGGCCAGGGTGGCGGTACAGACCAGGACCTTCAGGTGACCTTTTGAAAACAGGCTCTCCATCAGACTGCGATCAGACCGCAACATCCCGGCATGATGAATTCCAAATCCTTCTGGGAACATCTCCTTCATTTGCTTGTTCCTAGAGCGCTGGATCTGAAAAAAATGGATCAGGTCATTCAAGGAGATTTCTTGTTTGTCTGTCCAATGCAAGATCCTGGTCCTACATATTTACCACCAGGCCTGGTCTAATACAAATGCTGAAGGCTTTAGCAAAACTCTGGCTTGTTTACTATGAACAACCAAGAATACCTTCATATAAAAAAAAATGTTGGCGTTTATTAGAGACCAGCGTCTATAGGAGACCGACGTTTATTCCATCACAGACAGAATGATAATGGTTAATGGGTTCATTTTGAGGTGAATTTCAGTCACAAAATGCAGAAAACAACAGATGAACATTTTAGGATTTATTGAAACACTTCAAACTTGTCAACATGTTCATTGAAGCAGAAAATTTAAAAAATCTATTTGTAACGGCCTGTGCCTAAATTTAGAAATCCAGAGTAGGCTACATCACGTAGCATTACACGCTTTCCCCAAACGTCATTACGCATTGCGTTCGTGCCTCAAACGTCTTGCATAATTGTATAATTTATGTATAATTGTTTACTTGCATTGAATCATTTTCTATTAGGAAAACGGACAGTTTGATGTAAGGGGCATAAAGAAAAGATACTTGGCCTTAAAATACCTTTAATTCATTGTGTAGAGAAAAAAAAATCCAAATTGTTACCTTAAAAAGTGAATCAAATTGATTATTGGTTTGATTGCATGATTACAACCCTAGAGCATGGTAGTCTGTTCTGATTAGTCATGTTTACTGGCTGTAAACATTTCTTTTCTCTTTGAGTCATCAAATGTCTGTATCAAAAATCAGTTTCACTTTCATGCCGATCATTTTCCTGGAGACACGCACGCCTTTCCCTTTGCTCAGTAACCCTTGTTCAAACCAGTTCTTCTAATTTGTGGCTGCCATCTCTTCTCACCAGGAAACCAGGTTTACTCCTTTTCTTTTTGCAGCTGTCTTTGCTACTTTGCTCCTTCCTCCATCTGCTTGCACCATTCTCTGATATGTTTAGGATTCATCCCAGCATGTGGTTCAGATTCCTCACCAGAATGTTCTTTGGTATATTCCAAAAGTTTAAACAAAATGGAATGAACCAAAATGTTGTGATCCATGCTACACTGGCTGAATGCCACAGACACCCAGCACCCACCCTCTGCCTGCCTCAGTACGCAGCACGCGGGCAGGGGGGTGGAGGGTAGGGAGGGGGTGTTGGGTCTTAATGGAGCCCGCCCACTGTTAGGGACGGGCGTCTTTTACAACTAACACTTGTTATACCCGGCTTTTATTGGAGACCGGCATCTATTGGAGACCGGCCATTATTGGAAGATATATGGTATTCTCTTTTGCCTCTGCACAGGGTAATCTGTGACATTTGCTGTAAAAAAGTGGACGTGTTTACACAAATGGACTAAATAATGTAGTTAAAATAAAAGGCTGCAATGTTTCTGTTCCTAACATCCCATTACGGCCTCTCACCTGTTTCTCACACTGGCCATAGTCTGGGCCTTGGTCTGGTTGAAAAAAACATAATTCTCCATGGTTCTTTGCCATTTCGATCAGTCCCATAGCAGTCCTCACGGTGGCATTGCGGGCATGCACAAACACCATCACCTACAACACCAAAACATGGCCAATAAACCAGCTAAAGGGGAAGAAGTCCAAGAGATGTATTCTGCAGTTCTAGACTGGACAATCTTTAAACAAAGTGTCAAACAATTGTAAATGCAGACATGTTTTGTGTGTGCTGAAGAAATGATTAAAAAAAGAAAAGTGATTTAATTCACATCTTACTGCACATCTACTATGCAGAGAATTAAATCAAGTCAATCCAGCTGGAAGACAGATGAATGTCATCACTGGTGTAGCCAGTCTCTACATTCACTGTGCCACAGATCAAAGTAAGTATTATATCCAGAAACGAGAAAAGAAACAAAACTGCAGGACAAGTTTTTCTGCTGATTTAAGGGTTGCACAGGCAAATAGGTGTGTATTCTTCATGTATTTTACAGTGGGCAAAAAAATATTCAGTCAGCAACGAATTGTGCAAGTTCCCCCACTTAAAAAGACAAGAGAGGCCTGCAATTTTCACCACAGGTATACCTCAACTATGAGAAAACATGAGAAAAAAAAATCCAGAAAATCACAGTCTTCCAGAATCACAGATTCTTAAAGAATGTATTTGTAAATTATGGTGGAAAATAAGTATTTGGTCACCTACAAACAAGCAAGATTTCTGCTCTCACAGACCTGTAACTTCTTCTACAAGAGAATCTTCTGTCCTCCAATCGTTACCTGTATTAATGGCACCTGTCCACAACCTCAAACAGTCACACTCCAAAGTCCAATATGGCCAAGACCAAAGAGCTGTCTAAGGACACCAGAAACAAGTGTTGTTGTTGACCTGCACCAGGCTGGGAAGACTGAATTTTTAATAGGGAATCAGCTTGGTGTGAAGAGATCAACTGTGGGAACAATTATTAGAATGTAGAAGACATACAAGACCACTGATAATCTCCCTCCATCTGGGGCTCCCCGCAAGATCTCACCCCGTGGGGTCAACATGATGACAAGAACGATGAGCAATCCCAGAATGACCTGCAGAGAGCTGGGACCAAAGTAACAATGGCTACCATCAGTAACACACTACACCGTTAGGGACTCCTGCAGTGTCCCCCTGCTAAAGCCAGTACATGTGCAGGCCCCTCTAAAGTTTGGGAGAATGTTTTATGGTCAGATGAAACCACAATAGAACTTTTTGGCAAGAACTCTGCTTGTCGTGTGTGGAGGTGAAAGAATGCAGAGTTGCATCCAAAGAACACCATACCTACTGTAAAGCAAGGGGGTGGAAATATCATGCTTTGGAGCGGTTTTTCAACAAAGGGACCAGGACGACTGATCCGTGTAAAGGAAAGAATAAATGGGGCCATGTATCACAGATTTTGAGTGAAAACCTCCATCCATCAGCAAGGGCATTGAAGATTAAGCATGGCTGGGACTTTCATCAATACAACCATCCTAAACACACTGCACAGGTAATGAAGGAGTGGCTTCATAAACAAAACATTCTCACTCCCAAGTCGTCACATATTGACACTTGGGTAGGAGCCCACCGTGTCAAAAACTGACGTTTTGGGTGTACCCCAACCTGTCATTTTTTGACATGCTGGCTCATCCAGTTAAATCAAGGCTCCCCAACCTTCAGGTCATAAACCGGTATAGGTACGATACTCTAACCCAAATCTTAACCAGGTACTCCAATCCCAACCATAACCCGGTACCATACTCCCATCGGTACCGGTTCTGGACACTGCACCGATTATGGATGCGAACCGGGCTAGGGTACCGGTGCTGGACTTGTCCCTAGGTTAGGTCCGTGTTTCGTACCGTGTCTGACAAAATGACTGGACCCCTGATTTCATCCGAACAGCTGGCACGTCTAAAAAGAGTGTCAAAGAGTGATGCAGACGGGTCCTTACCCATGCATCAATAATTGAGAACATGTGGAGTGGTCTAGCCAGTCTCCAGATCTCAACCGCATAGAAAATCTTGGGAAGGAGTTCAAAGTCCACGTTATCCAGTGACAACCCCCAAAACACCACGGATCTGCATGGAGGAATGGGCCTTAACACCAGCAACAGTTTGTGAAAACCTTGTGAAGACTTACAGAAACGTTTGACTGCTGTTGGTGCCAACAAAGGATATATAATCGATCCTGTACCAGACCATACCAGTACCCAAACCCTAACCATTACATAACCCAGTACCAATTCACGTCTGGTACTGGGTTATGTATTGAGTAGTCTATAGCAGTTAGAACTTAATTATTGAGTTGAACTTTTGTTATTGACCAAACACCTATTTCCCACCAGAATTTACAAATAAACAATAAAAATCAGACAATGTGATTTTCTGGATTTTTTTTGTCTCATTTTGACTTTAACAGTTGAGGTATATGTATGAGGAAAATTACAGGCTTCTATCACCTTTTCAATTGGAAGAACTTGCACAATGGGTGACTGATTAGATATTTTTTCCCCCACTGTGTCTGCAGGGGTCTGAAGGACCATCATGATGAAGGCTCCTCACTGCACTGCACTGGGTGGCCATAGTGCAGTGATAGGGCGGTCGACTTCTTCTTAGAAAATTACAGGTTTGATTCACACCCTGCTTGCCTATGTGTCGAAGTGTCCTTGAGCAAGACACTGAACCCCACAAGCCTCTGGTGGAGGGTTGGCGCCAGTGTTCGGCGGAGGAGCTGCCATTTGTGTGTGAATGTGTGAATGTGACTGTGACTCTAAAGCACTTTGGGCCTTCAATGAAGGTAGAAAAGCGCTATACAAGTATTCGCCATTTGACATTTCTCACTGTACTGCTCAGTGATGGGAAGGCAGTGCTCCTGCTCAGGTTAGAAAGATCTTTTGCTCAGAGAGTACAGGTCAACCTAATTTTAAGTCCAGGTCTGATTCACAGGTACTTTAATCTGACCTGCTTCATCATTTTTGCCATCAGGAGAAGACGGAGCTCAGAAATGTGTTTCAACTTAGTTCAAACAACAGCAAAAATGAAGAAGGGGGCAAAACCCTTCTAAATATGGGCAGCACATAGTGGGGTGAGCTAAAGTAGTCTTTGTAGCAGTTAGGACTTGGAAAGGCCCTTTTCCACACAGGCCACTCACCTGATGACCTGCTTTCACCTGATCCAGGACTTTGTTGTAGCATACCTCTTCTATGTCATGAATCTGCTGAATCTAAATAAAACAGTACATCAGTCATACCAGTTTCTCAAAATAATAATAATCATTTCTTTATGGTAAAAACACAGGCATAATTTACCTTGTTTGTAGTTTTGATGCCAATAAAGGTTTGTCCAAGTGGCACCGGTCTGAACCGGCTATCAAAGAAAAAGAGGCCAATGTAGGGGTTGACATGCAGAAAAGTGGCCACATCCAGATAGTTAGGCAGTGTAGCCGACAGGCCAAGGATCCGGATCATGCTCTGAGTAGACTCCACCTAAGCATGACACAGAAGCAAGGAGCTCAAATCTGCTCACATTGACTTAAGTATAGTCCAAATAATGAGCTCAGTCAAATTTAGAGAAGATGGAAATTCATTAAAATTTCAGATCCATATTCTTGTGGAAGACTGGAGAGGAAAATGATCAAAAACACAAAAGTTCCAGCTGAAAAGAGAATACGAAAGATAATATTATATTACAGCCCTATCATGCAGCATCTTCTAGGTTTGCAGAGTTAACTTTTGTTTCTCTCCTAGAGCTAAGGCACTAAGGAAGAATGTTTCAATCTGCAGAGAACCATTCTCTCTCTTTGTGCCTTAGTGTTCTTTTTGACAACAAATTGTCGTCTCGTCTTTAAATAAAAATCTTTTTAAAAACTGTTTTGATGTTCACAAACTAAAACAACCACAAGAAGCACAAGCCATTGTCCTGGTCCCAAGTCCATGAATCTGGAATAAAACAAAAGTCAAATCAATAGTTGTATTTAAATGGACACACTCCATTCAGAATAGTTTGACCCAATCAGACTAATTTGGATCAAAACTTCTTTTTAATTTAGATTGGTGGGTTATGCCAGGTGTCAATCCAATTGTGGTGCATGTAAACAATTAATGCTGATTGTGGGTCATCACTGTGCTGGTTTTTATGTCATGTGTAGACGGTGGTGCTCCAGAGGAGACTTTGAAGCAAGGAGAACCGTGTCTCCGAGCACAGCAGCCGGATGTTGGATATCACTATGGGGCAGCCGCGGTGCAGTAGAAAGGGCAGTCGACCTCTGATGGAAGGATTGCAGGTTCAATTCCCGCCTTGTTCACCCATGTGTCAAAGTGTCCTTGGGCAAGACACTGAACCCCACATTGCCTCTGATGGGAGGTTGGTGCCAGTGTGTGCCGGTGGATCCACCATCAGTGTGTGACTGTAAAGCGCTTTGGGCCTTCAATGAAGGTAGAAAAGCGCTATATAAGTAAACGCCATTTACCATCCGTGTCTGCCGAGTGTGTTTGTGTGTGTATGTGTGTTCTTCGTTAAGTCTATGCTCCGGAGGGCTACTCGGAACGCAGTCCGGCCAGCTGCTCTGCGCAAGAGAGCTGCCAAACTCAGAGGACCTGTGTCAAAGGAGCAGCTTCGAGCTGGTGCGTGTGCTTTTGAATGTGGAAGTGCCACTGTGCGCTCCGAGAAGTCCTGTGAAACAATGCAGCAATCGTTTCAATTTGTGCAAACAAATCCTGATCAATGAACACTAAAAGAATTGTCCTCTCCCACCCACCTTTAATCCTTAGATTCATCCAGTAGCACCATGTCTTTGGTGGAGGAGGGGGGACTAAAGTCAGAGGGCTTGGAACGAAGAAATTATCATCCTGCTGTCTTGCTCTCTTCAACGTACGGCCAAATGTGCAACCAAGAACCACATTGCTGCTTTGCCCGCACATATTTTAAGTGGGTCCAAGGCTAAATGTTGCTGTTGGTCACGCATATTAACTTAACCGTAACTCTAACCCTTCCTTCGGGTCTGTGCGGCCAGGAAAAAGATCCAGCACTGGCCGCACATATTTAGAAGGCTATGTGTGAGTTGTCACATAAAAAGATATAAATATTAAATAAATAAACAAAAGCGCACTCAGAAGATCATCTCGCTCTATTTAGACCACTGCCACATTTGTTTATAAGAGAACTCTACTACTGCTTCTATGGTCGTTTCTGGTACTTTAGATAGTTCTGTGATGGATATAAATGTTTGTTAATATCGGATACATTTTTCAGCGCCCATGTGCACAGTTTAACCCACACAGAATATTCATAATGGATTGGTTGTGGCCGTTTCTGTAGACTGTTAGTGTGCCGGCGAAACTTGGATAACTGTTGGTGAAAGAAAGAGAGGGGGAAGGCATGTTTGTTGGAAAGGAAAGAAAAGACAGGCAGGAGTGTAAGAGTTGGAGTAAGAAGTTTGAATATAGAGACTTTAAAAGGGAAAGTAGAGCGCTGGCCAACTTGATGGAAAGAAGAAAGGCTGATATCCTGTGAGTTTGAGTGACCAGGTGGAAAAAGAGCAAATTTATAGTTTTTGGGGAAAGTTCAATCTATTTGATTAAGGTATGGATGGAAAGAGGAACAGAGAATAAGTTATCCTGCAGGAGTTTGATAAAAATCTTATGGTAGTGGAGAAACTGAGAAGTAGGTTGATGACTCTGAAGCTGGAAGTTGAAGATGTGATACTGAATGCTGTCAGTGACGTAAAAGAGGAGTAATTCTAGTGTGAGATCAATGAGCTGATCCAGGGTATGCTGGTATGTGATGTTTAAAGTTGTTAGTGGGTATCTCCCACAGGTAGGATGTGAGCTGGAGGAGAAGGAGAGATTCTGTTTGGACCTTGATGAAGTGATGATCCCAGAAATGCATCCCTAGGAATTAGTTCTGGGGGGGGCGGGTCTCCCTTGGGGGGCTGTAAGATAAATTTGTTCTTTATACTTATGTGTTTGTGTGCTTAAAACATGACTGACCCATAAGGGTGTCTTATTTCACTATTTTATGTATATACCTTGTGACGTATGACTGCCAAATCTGCCTAGCAACAGCGTGCTCAATAAAAGGGTCCGATCGAGGAGGGGCGGTGAGA
Source organism: Oryzias woworae (assembly GCA_016861445.1). NCBI lineage: Eukaryota > Metazoa > Chordata > Actinopteri > Beloniformes > Adrianichthyidae > Oryzias > Oryzias woworae. The sequence continues at coordinate 21,954 of BOLG01001572.1, forward strand.
GAGTTCATCTGAGGGCAGAAAAACTCCAGGAAAGTTCTCTCTCCCGGTCGCGACCGTAAAAATTATTTCCAGTCTCCAGTCTCATTTTTCTCCGTTGTTCTTAGGTTTTAAGAAAACAAGTACTTTAGATCTAACAGTTTTATGGTGCCAAAACCCAGGACCCAAGACCCGGTCGTCTGGATCGACGTTGGATCATCGGGCCAAGAATCTGTGCACAGTACTCTCCATTGAAGGCTTTGCCCACCTAGATGCTGGTCCCGCAGCGGTCCGGATTCCCGGTGATGGGTCATCGGAACCAGGAGCAACGGTGACGGTAGGAAAAAGGTTTAACTTCATTCAGAGTCAGGGACACTGAATAAACATGTCGGGGACGTTGTAAGAAATAAGTGAATGGCCACCCTAATAAAAGAAGATTGACTGATAACTGTAAAACTAAGTGTTACACAGTTAAAAAGTTAATCTTAGAGGGCCCGGGGTCCTCACTAGTCCGGGACTAGTGGAAAAAGTCACAAATCGGGGATTTGTGGGAATGAATGAATGGAGACGGAAATAGACAAATAATTTCTTAAAATAAAATAATCATGATTAAAACAAAGCACTGTTCTGCCACGTGGTCATAAAGGTTTGGGGGAGTCAGAAACAGACAAAGGTACATGTTGGGGGTGCGATCGACCTGCTGTGGTCTTATCAGAGAAAACAGGAGGGAAAATAACAAAGGAGAATAGAGAAGACGAGCAGAACGGACAAAGAGGAAATAAAATATCAAAACAGAACTAACAACCTGAAATAAGAAAAAGAACATTCTTGAATAAAACTTTTGAAGGAACATAAAATTTATAAAGTAATAATAACCGAGCTCGGGTAAGTAGTAGAAAATTAAAACCGGAAAGTATTTTGAAAAAACAAAAACAAAGTAAAAATAGAAGTAATGATTTAAAAAGGAAAAAACAACATCAGAAACGACATAAAGTTAAACCTAAAATAAGAAACAAAGAACAAAGGCTGCATGAGAAGCAGAGGTTGTAAAACTCGTGTCTGACCCAACTGGCTGGGGATTACGCTTGTGAATTCATTTCACCTCAACGGCTCCGAAACAGAAACCGCATTCAGAACGGCGTTGAAGCATCGATGGGGAAGAGTGGGAGGAGACTTTGCCCCACAGAGGCAACCCGGGGGGCCCCCAATGGAACCAGACGGCCCCCTGCTGGCCGTCCGTATAAGAGAGGTGCTGAACAGAGTGACTGAGGCCTATCAGAAACCACCTGATTACAGTCAAATTAGGCAGTGCCGTCAGAAAATGGATGAGCCAGTCCATGATTACCGGACCAGACTAGAAGGAATGTTTAAGATCAACAGTGGATTGCAAGAGGATGCAAACCAAAATGGCACCTCAGTGGTTTCATCCAGAAACACTGTGTGACCCACAGGACCCAATAAACCCCTCAGCTGATGGAGTGGGCGGCCCACGCCAAAGAAAATTACCAAAGAAAGAAACGGCGTGCAGCAACAGCGAACATCCAGGCCCTCACTGAAGCTATGGTAGCAGCAATGTCAAAGCCGCCAAAGAAGCTGCTCTAGGTCACACTCAAAGTCTCAGGTGTTACCAGCCAAGACCAAGACCAAGACAAAGACAAAACTAAGACAAAGGCCAAGAGGACATCAGCCCAAAAACCCAATCTCAACACAAATCCTCAAAGACATGCAGGATAACGCTACGCCACATGAGAAACATCAATGGCAGGAAGCAGGAGCAACTACAAACCAACACGGACTCTATTGCATCAACACCAAACCTTGCCTTCCAAGAAGCCTGTTTCAAACCATAGCTAAATTGAGTCATGGGCGCAGCCATGTCTCAACAGGGGGGATGATATCTATAGTACAACAACACTTCCATATTACCAATGGTTTAAATACCTACTTTAAACATTTTTGTAGGAGCTGTATTACATGTTGTACACATAACATTCAAGGCAACACTAGACCAAAAAGAGGACAAAGTCCAAAAGGTACTTATCCGTTTGAAATAATTCACATGGACTTTATCGAACTAAACAGGAGCGGTCTACACAAGTACTGTTTAGTGATAGTGGACTCCTTCTCAAAATGGGTAGAGATTTTCCCAGCAAAGAAACCAGATGTTTTGACAGTGGCAAAAGCAATATGCAAAAATATTTTTCCAGATCACGGTATCCCAAAAATAATATGGAGCGACAATGGTTCTCATTTTGTGAACCAAATCATCGACCTAATGGCTAAACATTTAGGAATCACCCTTAAACATCACTGTGCATATCACCCACAGAGCGCGGAGTTAGTAGAACGGACTAATGGGACGATCAAACTTAGGTTGAAAAAGACCATGGAAGAGATGGGCAAACCATAGACGGAATGTTTGTCGTTAATTAAAACTTACATGAGGATCGTCCCAACGCCAATGGGCGTAACTCCATTCAAACTGGTTCACGGGAGACCTTTTGTCCTCCCACTAACTGAATTATCAATAACTTCAGAAACAGAGGGAGATTTAGATCCAATCACCAAATGGATGTGTGAACTGTTTAAACAGAAAAAAGTTGGGAGTGCAAATGATCTGCCGAGTTTCCCTCTCACCCAACAGGAACTCCTGAAACCTGGTGATTTGGTGTTGATCAAAGTGATCAAAGGGAAGACCTGGTCCAGCCCATGGTGGAATGGGCCTTATAAAGTATTGGTAACAACACCTACAGCAATAAAAGTGCAAGAGAGGTACACCTGGATTCATCAATCACATTGCAAAAAGGTCATACATCTGTCTTGTACCCATGTGTAAACGTATAATAACCAATATGATGCTTGTGCAGATCCACAGTTATGTTGCCTTACGTCAGTTTGATGAACAAAGTGACTCTGGGGAAAATGCAACCGTTGAAGAGGACGATCATGACGCTGATGACTATGAACCATCACGCCTCTCATATAGACCACATGTGTCAGGTGCCGAAGACCTGGACACCATCGGTGATGACGTGCTGTCCTCCACCTGTTGGCCGGATTGGATCGTCTAAGACCTTCCTGACTCGTTTTATGTTTAATGACTTCTCCGATTTTTTCTGTTGACGTGTTGAACCTTTATTTTTATATGTTGTGTTCCCAGGATTTCCAGGTTATGAGACTGTCGTCCCAAGCGGGAGGCAATAGAGGAATTTTTCCTGGAACGCCCAGGTTTTCGCCTCTATCTGGTAATCCACCCTGTTAGTGGAGAATGACGAGTTTTAAGGAAAATCTGTACTCAGGTCCTTTCAACACAGATGCTTTAAGCCCACAACAGGGGGGAAATGTAAGATAAATTTGTTCTTTACACTTTTGTATGCTCAAAACATGACTGACCCATAAGGGTGTCTTATTTCACTTTTTTATGTATATACCTTGTGACGTATGACTGCCAAATCTGCCTAGCAACAGCGTGCTCAATAAAAGGGTCCGATAGAGGGGGCGCTGAGAGAGTTCATCTGAGGGCAAAAAAACTCCAAGAAAGTCCTCTCTCCCGGTCGCGACCCTAAAAACTATTTCCAGTCTCCAGTCTCATTTTTCTCCGTTGTTCTTAGGTTTTAAGATAACAAGTACTTTAGATCTAACAGGGGCACTGGCTGTACCCGGGGCTGTGATGGGGGGATGATCGGAACTCGTGGATGGTGGCAAGCGGCTGGTCTGGGGTGGGCTCTCTGGGCCCCACGCTAGGGCCCTTGGTGCGGTGGGAGGGATGCTCTTGTGGATGGGCTAGAACTGGCATTCTGCACTCTTGTGCCTCACTGCTCTTGGGTTTTGGAGGCCCGTGTGGCAGTCCAGTGGGCCCTGATCTGGGTCCTTGGCTGGACTGCCAGGCGGGCAGATTTCCTCTGTCGGGCCCACAATATGGGTGTGGGGGAGCCCTGGCTGCCACTGCTGCTTCGGCGGGGGTCTTGATGTGGGGATGGCTGGGAATTCTCCCTCCTTTTTTATTTTTTTTACATCCCATCATCCACCTCAGTGAAATATAAACATTCACCTGAACACCGGTGTCAGCTCACCTTTGCACAAACGTATACGTGACAGAATGAAATGCTTTACATGTGTTGGTCTGTTTACATAAGTGTGTTTGTAAACTGCAGTTGTGTTGTGTGTAGGTTGACGAATTTGTATGTGAAGACACTTGGAGCCAACAGGTATATTTGTAATATATGAGTGTGTGGACAGGCCCCGCCCATTTCAGACCAACATTCACACTTGACTAAATTGATTCTAAACTTCCAACATTTTGTTGCCTGTTGTTTTATTGCTCTACCCACCCTCCCCTGGAATCATCCTCCAATTTCTTTAACACCCCCTTTTTCCCCTGTCTTTGTGCCATTACCTGCCCTTTCTAACTTCTCTCTTTTTCCCCTGTTCTTCTTTTCCGTCTGGTCCAACAAAAAACGAATACAAGCATAATCAATATAAATTTACATTTAAAAAGGGGTTTATACGAAAGTACACCTTGTGTGTCCAATGATTTGTAACCCGATCGTAAAATCTGTCTAATACAAGAGGCTCTCAGCTCATTTCTGATTGTTCAGCTGTTGAACAGGACAAGTTTGGGAAAAAAAAAACAAAGAAGACAGAGAGTTCTCATTGGAGCAGGTTTAATGGACATGGTGCAGGAAAAATAGGTGATAAGGAGGTGATGAGCAGGTTTGGTATCCAGGAGAGGGACATAGAAGGACAGATGGAGGTTGATTTTGCAAAAAAAAAAAAAAAAAAAAAAAAAAAAAAAAGATGGAAGTGAATATGTGCTTTGAGAAGAGGCAGGAACATAAGGTGACCTATAAGAGTGGAGGTAGAAGGGTGCGCTAGTGAGATGGTGAAGGAGTAGGACGTGTTTTCTGAGCTCCTTGTGGCGCGCCATATATGTTCATATTATTACCACCTATTTGAACTTCCAACTCTTTCATTAAGTTGTTAGACTCTTTTTTCATACAATATTGTTTCCTTCCTCAACTGACAACTGGAGAAAATATGTCCAACAAGACCCACGAAGCGTAAAGGGAGCAGCAGCGGCTAACGCTAGCTGTTCAAAACCCAGCAAGATGAGTCCGGCTTCAGCGTCCGACAGGCAGGTCGAGGATGAGGACGAGCTGCCACTCATCTGGCAGAAAATGTTGCACTAACTTTTACAGTCCATCAACGAGCGGTTCGACAAGTTTGAGCAGAACTTCGAGAGCCTGCTGAATGCCCAGCAGGTGCTAGCTGAACGGCTGTCCACCACCGAGAGCCAAGCTACCGATCACGAGGTTCGCATCACCGCTTTGGAAAGTCCGGTAACCGGCCTCCAGCTTGAAAATGCAAAAATGCGTGCTAAGCTGTTGGATCTCGAGGGAAGATCCAGAAGAAATAATATAAAAATTGTTGGTGTTCCGGAAGGTGAGGAGAAAGGGAGACCCACCAAGTTTGTTACAAACCTCATCCCTAAATTGCTGGGGGGCGACAACTTTGAGAAGCCAGTTGTTATTGACAGAGCGCACCGCATCCCGCAGCCCAGACCCGCTGACGGCGCCAGACCTCGAACCTTAATCGCCCGAGTGCACTTCTACAGAGATAAGGAAAAGATCCTGCAACTGGGGAGACAGACAAAGATGGATCTCGAAGGCCACCGGATTTTAATTTTCCCTGATTACACTGCGGAGGTAATGGAACAACGGCGCGGCTTCCGTGAGGTGCTGCAGCGGCTGAGGGAAAAAGAAATTCGGCACACGCTGCGGTTCCCGGCGAGACTCCAGGTTCACCACCAAGGGCAAGTCAAATCATTTACTGATCCAGCCGAGGCGGAATCCTTCCTCGCCCAAAACTTTTAATGTTGAGAGTTTCCCGACGAAGAGAAGGAGTTTAAAAGAAGAAAGAGTTTAAAAGAAGAAAAGAAAAATGGCAGGAGTGTAGCTACATTCTTTCCCATTGTTGTGAAGGTGGTTTATTTTTAAATATTATTCATTTGTGCTAACGAGGAGCTTGTTAGATAGCGGAGGGCGTTTACACTGTTCACACAGCAGCTCCACGTGCGGATGAGGGTAACCCGGCTTCGTTTGGGGAAGCAGTGGGTGGGGTTTGTTTTGGGGAAATGTTCTGTATGTGTGTTGCATGTTCCTGTCAGCTTACTTAGATTTTTTTTTTTTCTTGCTGCTTTTCACTCGTTTTTGTTCATTTTCTGGTTTTGTTATTAGCTGCCAGACCAAATGTTCTGTATTTGTGTTGCTGCCAAGCAGAAGATGCCCCAATAGCACCATGGAGTCCCTATCCTTAGTCTCCTGGAAAGGGCACCCAATTAAGCGTGGGAAAGTATTTTCTTACTTGAAGTCACTAAAGCCTGACATTATATTTCTGCAAGAAACCCATGTCTCAGCCACCCAACAAAGAACTCTCAGGGTTAACTGGATTTTACAAGTCTATCAGTCACCTTTCACATCAAAAGCCAGAGGTGTCGCCATTCTCTTCCGTAAAACTGTACCTTTTCTTTTTCAGTCTTCCACAATTGATCCAAATGGCAGATTCATAATCCTATCCGGACATATAAATTTGTTCCCTGTTACACTGGTTAATATTTATGGACCAAACGTTGATGACTGGTTTTTTTCGCAAGGTATTTGACCTCATCCCAGATCATGACTCCAGCCACATCTTGATTGGGGGTGACTTCAACTGCTACCTGGATCCATATTTAGACAGGCAATCTTCAGCCCCCCTCCAAGTATTTCTGCCGTGCAAACTGTTATCAGCTTGATGAAGTTTATGAAAGTGGTGGATATTTGGAGACTGCAACATCCAAGTGATCGTGAGTATTCTTTCTACTGACATGTACACAAATCCTACACACAGATCGACTATTTCTAAGATGACTCAGGATTAATCTCTGATATCAGCCACACTAAATACTATGGCATGATATTGTCCGACCATAGCCCTGTGAGTCTCAGTCTGACGTTGCCCCTTCATAAGAGAGCTTTCAGCTGGCGCTTTAATCCTCTTTTACTAGAAGACCAGACGTTTAAACAACGCCTAAAAACTGATATCCTGCAGTTCCTCGATATAAACGACAATGGAGAGGTTAATGACTCAACCATTTGGGAAACACTTAAACATATATACGAGGATTAGTTATTTCATACGAAGCAACACATAAAGCTAAACGTGGGAGACTAGAAGAAATTGAGAGGGAATTATCAGCTACAGATCAGATATTTCGAAGTTCACTGCTGCAATCAGATTACAATAAAATTATAAAGCTAAAATATGAATATAACACAATACTGTTGTGACAAATCAGCAAAACACTTCTGAAAATCAAAGGGAAATATTTTGAACTAGGGGACAAGCCACAAAAACTGTTGGCAAGACAGCTAAAGGGAGAACAAGCAAAACGAGCCATCCATAAAATAAAATCAAAATCGGGCCCACTGCTCACAAATTTGAAGGACATCAATGAGGAATGTAGACAATTTTATACAGATCTCTACACCTCTAAGTCAACTGCAACACAAGATGATTATGAACTTTTTTTTGATAAACTCAATTTCCCAAAACTAGATGCAACCATAACAGAGCATTTAGATTCTGACTTTACATTGTCTGAGTTGGAAGAAGCTATTAAATCCTTCCCTAATAGCAAGGCACCGGGTCCAGATGGATTTGGTCCAGAATTTTATAGGGCTTTTCAAGACGTTTTGACACCCCCTCTGCTTAAAATGATTCAAGATAGTTTTAAGAACAGAAGGCTTCCACCCTCTCTTAATGATGCCAGCCTTTGTGTTCTATTAAAAAGAGACAAAGAAGAGACTGATCCGGGTCGCTATAGGCCCATTGCACTGTTAAACTGCGACCTGAAAATCATAACAAAGGTTTTAGGAAATCGACTTGCGAAGAATGTAGGAAGTATCATACACCCGGACCAAACTGGTTTTGTTCCAGACAGATTTTCCTTTTTAACAGCACATGTTAGAGGTTTAGGAGATAAAGTCAGAGGTCAGACTGAGATGGTTCAGTCATGTCCATAGGAGACACGGGGAATATATTGGTAGTCTAGAGCTGCAGGAAAGAGGTCTAGAGGAAGACCAAAGAGGAGGTTTATGGATGCAGTGAACAAAGACATGAAGGAAGCTGGTGTTAGAGGAGAGCATGCAGAAGACAGGGGTAGATGGAGGAAGGATGGAGGAGGCTGTGGCGACCCCTGAAGCCAAAGCGACACGACAAGATAGGACAAAATAAAATACTTCATTGATCCCAGCCTGGGAAATGGGATTATTGCTGTAGCAGTACTATACAGGTTCAGTTAACAGATCAAAAAAAAAACTGTGGGAATAACAAAAAACAAAAGACTGCTTTGCATGTAAGTACAACACTATTTTAAACTTGATTGGAGCTTATGCAAAAATAATACTAATACAGAATAATGATCAAAAAAATATATATATATATATAATTTATTTTTAAAGAATAGTTTTATCATAAAATCAATGATGTGAATAAATCAAAAATGATAAATGATAGCTATACGGCTGCAAAAATGATAATAAAAACAATAATGGTAATTAAAGAAAAAAAGGAAAAAAAAGTAAACAAAGACAAAACAAAACCAAAAGATCAAAATCAGCAAATATCAAGTAGATGCTGGCTATTTTCATCAGACAAGTCATTTCTTCAGATCAAGTAAGAGGCAACAAAAAAAAAACATGTGTCTGAAAGATCATTTACTTTAATCAGATGAAGAAAATCAATAAGTGCAGGTTGTTTCATTAGTAGATCCTTTGACATTCATCACATTTCAGGGAACTATGTCAAGTGATATGATTCATGCCATCAGCCAAGACTGTATTCCTGCGTTCTGCTGCCTGATTAACAGCCATCCTTCAGGTTAGAATAGAGTTTATAAAGTTCTTCTCGTTGTTATTACTGCAGAATTGTTAGTCAGGTCCATTGTCCTTCAGCTAATATCACAGTACCTTGAGCTCCAGTTGTCTGCAGGGCAGAAATCACTGCAGAAAATCAGGTCAAAGTTGATCTAAGAGTCAGTGGTAAATCCCTGGCGCCATATTTTCTTGAAATCATTTTTGATTCTTATTTCGATTCAAATAAAGGCTCAGACGTCCGTGACCACACACTTCTCAAAGTCTTTCATGTTGGTGATGACAACAGCCTTGGCCAGGTTCGGTGGACCAAGTGGTTTTACATAGATCCTGAAATTCAGCACCCATGTGCTCTGGATCTGTTTTTTGCGCTTCAGGAGTTGGGCATGCTTAGCCAACAATGCGTTATGTTTCGATAAATGATGGTTAATGTAAACCTCGGACCCTTTTAGCAGTTTTCTTTGCTTCATCAGAGCAATTTTGTGCTTTTGATTCACAAACCTGATGAGGATCGCTGGTTTATCCGACTCCTTTCTCCTGGGAAGCGGGGGGCAGATCTCGATATTATCCAAATCCAAGGAAATCCCTTTGGAAGTGAGGAATGATCCGACTTGACTCTCCACGGTCTCAGCTGTAGCTCCGCAAGCCTCCGTGCTAACTTTAGCTGCACCAGGCTTAGCTCTTGGTTTGAGTTGAAATACCGTGAGAATGATGTTATTCATTCTTAGTTGTTGATCCATGTCGTTCTGTCTTCTGTCCATGAAGACAAGCCGATTATCCTGTTGATCATTTCGTACTTTTTCTTGTCGGAATTCCTGCACAAGTTCCAGCAGAGGTGTTAGCTTAGCCTCCAATGCCAAGAGTGGAGATAGCTTAGCTTTGATAGCAAGCAATGGCGTTAGCTTGGCTTGGATGTCCGCCAATGCAGCTTTAAGTTCTGCCAGTTCAGCCTTTGGTGCCATGTTCAGCTCTCTCTATAGCAGAATCTCTGCTGTTCAATATAAAAAACGCTATAAAAAACGCTCAAAAAGACATCAGGAATCGAGAGCCGAAGAAAGACGTGTGGTTTTCGTGAACCGGAAATGGAGACATAAATGAGACAATCATTATATTCATTTAGCTTTTGGCTCCCTGGGTTGTTAATAAGTTTTGTATGGACTTAAACATTGACAGATTGCATTTTAGTGTGTGACAGACATTTCTTATGGCTCTTCAAAGTTGATGTTGAATCCACAATAATTTAAATAATAAATATTAGAGGGCCGGTTTAATGATTTTGTTTTATTAAGAAAAACAACTGTTGCGCTGAGCGTCTGACAGGGTCACGTGAGTTAGAACTGTGGAGCAGTTGACCGAGCTGCGTTGGGCATTTAACGGCGACGCACACATCTCATTCAGAAAGAAGCACTGTGAGACACAAGATTTACTAGCGCGTGTGTAAAGCATGCCTGCCTATCTGTGTTGCGACTGAGTATCCATAGTTCTACTGTTGAAGAGGCAGCCAGCAAGAAGTTGCTTTGTCTAAGCGCTCAAACGGCTGCGATCGCTTATTTTCTTGTTCACTTGAAGTGTTGTGGGGATTAGATGAGCGCTTTGCAAACACTTGTGCGTACTTTGCACACCAGTCGGAACTTTAATGTTCATAGGTTCAGGATGTTAAACTCATGTGTGTAGAAACTCTCCTTTTAATAATTGTGTAAATATGTGGTGTGAAGTATGATTCAAAGGGTAGTTGCTCTTTGCTAAAAACATTATTTTAAAGTATGTAAATTCACTGCAAAATAAAATTGTCATAAATAAGTTACTAGTAATTAAAGAACTTTATAGTCCATAAATTATTATTAATTTAAATGGTTGTAATTGTGTACATGGAATTTGAATTTGCAAATATTTACTGTTGTTATTATGTGTGTTTTAAGGTTTTTACCTTTTGACTGCTGATTGATTAAATAAAGATCTGGAAAATTATCTAAAGTGGCAGTCTGAGTAAATCGACCTTCAACCATTTCAAGTGTGGGAAAACCACACCAAAAGATTAGGATACACTTGACAACAACGTTGATGTTTTTTCCACATTTAGTGTCAAATAGGACTCATGCCACAATTAAACAAAAAAAAACACTTAACTAACATAACTAACATAACTGTGAGAAAATGCCAAAAGCAGAGAGCAAAGACTGATTATAAATCTGAGTAATTTAAAAGAGTTATCTTATGTTTTCATCATGCTGTGATGTCTGCTCTGCATTCAACATAATATTGTTTTTTAAAAAAACACCTATAGTTTTTCTTTGTAAAATAATGTCATCATTTGTCTGGTAGAAAACACGCATGGCCGGTTTATTTTTTTCATCTACCAGCTAACTTGGCTGGTGAGTGAAAGATGAAATGTTGACCAGTGGTGTTGTGACTTCAAACCTGAAGCATCAAACCACACACAGCAGAATCTGTTTGAAGGCCGTAGATGTCAAAAGTGGGAGTACAATAAATTTGTTTCAACACCTGAAATGGTGTTTATCTTTAGGAGATGCTTAGCTCACAAAACATCTGCTGCATTGATCAACAAACGTCTACAGCTTGGATTTAGTTTAACTTTGTGTTTAAGGATATTTCCAAAGCAAATTCTTAATAGAAATACTTTTTTTTTATTCTATCATTTGTCTTTTTTTAAATAAAGCAAAAAGAGGGAGAAAAAAATTGATTAAAATGGAAAATGGAATTTTGTGTGACAAAACAGATTTTTTTTTGGCCATTCCCCAGCTCTAGTAGTTGCCCTGGAAACGTGACTCAGACCATCTCGGACCAATCATTGTTCTCTGGCTCCAAATGGCAGCACCGCGGGAAAATGGCAGCTGAATTGTAGCTGAAAGCCAGCAGTAACGCATTTCCTATGGGTGACGTCACACTCACTTCATCCATTTACATCTTTACAGTCAATGAATGGGCACAAAGAAAAGGAGCTGGAGGAGCTGAGGGGGTAGTAGAGGAAGGGTTGGGAGCTGTGAAGATGCTAGAGGAGGGGTTGAGTAGACCTGGGCTGGGCTGCTAGGGAGCTAAATCTATTGAAGATGTTGTTAGTTCTTTCACTGCCCACATCCTTTGATGTTCCTCATGCCAGACCACAATTCTCCCATGATGTTTTGCCTCCAGCTTCTCTTTGCAAGTATTCTTAAATTTTCTCAACTCGTCCCTCAGTTGGTGCTGCACTCTCCCCAGTTGCCGTCTGTCTTCGGACCCAAAGGCCTTTTTCTTCTCATTCAGCAGAGCTGCTAAGTCTCTTGTAATCCACGGCTTTATGTTGGAGTAAAAGACAGTCATTAAACGCATGTTGGTATCCTCACAGAATTTAATGCAGTCATCAAAGCAGTCAATCATGTTGTTGATGTCCTCACTGTGGGGCAGACAGAGAACATCTCAGACTTTACACTTGAAGCAGTCCTGCAGGGCCACCTCGGTCTCTTGTGTCCACTCTCTCATTGTCCCTTTTGGACAGAAGCATTCTCCTGGACATAGGGACCAGGAGAGGCAGTATGCACTTATACAGTAGATTGAGGATTTTCTCCTTGCTCCATTGCTCGTGCACATACTATACTACCCCCCCCTCCGTTTTGTGTGAAGGCAGTTGAGTCTTTGTCCACTCGCACGGTGATAAAGCCAGGTAAAGCAACACTGTGGTCTGAAATATGTGGATGAAGCCGCAGTTTGGTAAAACACAGTAAACTGCACTCATTCTCTCTTTGTTGATCATGGCTGCTAGCTTGTCCGTCTTCTTTACCATGGAGCATACATTCCCCACGATGATTGCAGGGTTGTGTTTCCACTTGTTTGCCTTTATCCAGGTTCCAGCCTGGCATCTCCACAGTCCTCTCAAAATTCATTTTGCGATGTTGTGTCTAAACCACAGCAGTAGTACAGGCCTGCTCAGAGCTAACAGCAAGAGTATACTCGGTTGTGAGGAGTAAAGAAAGTACCAGAAATGTTGAAAAAAAAAGAGCTTAGAGCAAACAAAAACACTGTGACAGTGGTGTTATATGAACCAAGCAAGGTGAAAAAAATAAGAACAAGACTAAAGTAAAAACTAAAAAACAAACACCTTTTCAACAGGAGCTGCTGCAACAGGCAGCCTCTGCACACCACCAGTAGTAGAAAATAGTTAAATAATAGACATAATATAATGATAGAGGGATAGATAGGTGGATAGATAATAGTAGATGTAGTATATTGTATAATAACATAATATTAGAATAATAATAGCCAGGTATGAGTTTGTTATTCAGACAGATTAAATTTTGATGAACAAAAAATTGTAAAACCTGTTAAACATGTTCATGGTACACAAAAATGCAAGCAACAAGAAGAATTTGAATAAGCTGTAAAAGGTTAAATATTTGTAGAACTTTGAATGTTAGACTTCTTTAGATCTTTTAATCATGGTAAAGCACTGACCTGTCGGATAGTTCTGGCTACCAGGCTCTCAAGCACTGGCCCTCGATCCTCATGTAGAAGGTGAACTTCATCCAAAATCAGAAGACGGACAATCTGGGAGAGAGACACATCTCCAACGCTTTTCCTTGTTACAACATCCCACTTCTCTGGAGTCGTCACCAACATCTGGACACAAACACTGACTGTGTGATATTACATTATAATCAAAGTTTTAGTATCATCAGTGGCTTGCTCCCAAGAAGAGTTTGTGTTTTGTGTCAGTGCATACATGTACAAATGCACATAGGTGTATGTGTGCGAGTGGATGCATATGCTTGCATGCCTCTTTGCTTGAGTATGTGTGTGTGTGTATGAGCGTGCACATGCACGACTGTGTCCATTAAGGCCGTAGATTAGGAACCCCAGAGGCCAACAGGTCACTAAGGTTCCAAGTTCCAAAAATGATTGTGTTCCTTTGTATTTGGCTTCAGAAAGCTGTTCTACATCCACCCTGATCTGTCGGATGCAGTGACAGAGAGATTCTACTGCTGAATATTCATTAACTATCAAAAAAATGTAAATCTGAGTGTAATCCTCACAACTGAGGTATGATATATTATTACTGCATATCAACTGGCTTGCATTTGCAGATTGAACAAAAAAGGACCCAGAGTGTGGCTATGAAGGACTCTTCAAGGTCTAAAACACAATTGTAGATCATAACAAAGTACTTCTTCGTACAAAAACAGGACTTATCCCAGTTTGAGACAGTCCCGGAAATGTCTCCCCTGTCTTCTAGTCTCTGATGTAGGGTCAGGTGTTCAAACTGTATCAACAGGAGCAATGAAACAACACTAAGAAAAAGATGTTTCCAGAGTTCAAGCGCTGACACAGATGTCTTCTTTCACCCTAATTGGAGAAGTGTCAGTGTTGTGTTAAAATATTCTGTGCACCTTGTAATATGTTCTAGTGGCTATGTGGCACAGAAGGAGAGCAGTTTACCTCTAATCGGAAGGTTGCAGATTGAGTTTCTGCTGATACTGCCCATCTTATAAGTGCCCTTAGGCAAGACATTGAACCCCAAGTTACTCTTAGTGTTCTGGTTAGCCATTCTTCATTTCTTCCACCATCAATGTGTGAACGTGTATGCGTTTGGATAAATGGGACTAACCTTAAAGTGTCTTGGGCCTGAATTAAGGTTTAACAAAAGCACTATACAAGTCCACACCCTTTAACGATTAGCTAGCATATCATGGGCTCTTTGATGTTAAAGGGCTGGTTGCCCTTATGGTGGATCTTGGCCAGGTTTGTGTACCTGGTGGTCTCTACCTGTGTTCTTAGGATCTCTCCTTTGGTCAGCTGCATGTCTCCTGTCAGCTCTTTAACAGTGATGCCCAGAGGCTCCAGACGCTTGCTGAAGTAATTTGTCATCTCAGCTGCCAAGGCCTTCATTGGAGCCACATACACGATCTAAAAAGAGAGAATATAACACAGCCTTACACACAGCTACAGAAAGTTTGAACTTAAAAAAAGCCTGAAGTAGGCTTGATCTAGAGCCAGAAAAAGTTATTAAATATAAGTAAGCAGAAATTAGATTCTGGGATTTGACTCAAGGCATTTAAAATATTTTTTGAATATCAACAAAACCTTTTAAACAAACAATAAACATGTTGATCCAAGAAATTAAACAAAAACAGTGCGTTTGGGGACAGTGTCTTGCCACCAATCAATTCAAAATGCAGTTAAAAACATAATCAAAGTAAAACAATACATATATAGATTGGATAGATGTAAATGTTGGTATGTGCACTCAGGAGTCTGTGAGTGCAAGTATTTGTGAATGTGTCTGAGCCTGTGGGTGCATGTATGTTGCGTTTTTATGTGTTGGGGGGGCAGCTCCGTACCTTAAATTCATCCTTCTTGATGACCCCACCAGGTTGCACATGCTGGCGGATCTCATGCAGGACAGTCAACATGGCAATGTTGGTCTTGCCAGCCCCAGTTGGAGCACAGATTAGAAGGTTTTCATTGGTGTTGTAGGCAGTTTCAAACACAATGGACTGGATTCTGTTTAGACGCTTAATTCCCTTAAAGACGAGCTGTCCAATCTAGGTATGAAAATGGTTTGGATTACAATCAGAAAAAAAACTTTTCATCATTGTTACCAAAAGAAAAACATCTATGGTTAAACTTAACTTGTATACCGTTTTAAAATAAAAGTATGATGATGCACCACATCATTCTGTATCATTAACACTTCCAGAAACTACCACAGCCTCACACACTGCAGAGTTACCAGTCAACATTCAACTTATAGTTGCAAATGGCGTTGGATATCCTGCCGACGCTACCTGCCCTTGCTGCCCACCTCTTTTGGGGCTGCTGTGAGAAAACTTTGTCTCGCTGTTTTCAAAGTTGTATTTTGTTAAAGCCCCGAAACATGCCTACGATTTGATGTAATACCTTTTCCTGTGAGGAACACTGTGGTAGAATTTGAGCAAAATGAATCCACAAAGTGGGTCGTGTCTGCTTACTCTGACACTGCTCCCTGACTTCAACTGCCGTTCCTTTTGCATTGACATTATTCATACCTGAAAACTGGCTCAAAGATGACATGTCGACTTCAACCTGGGATATCTCAAAAACCCATTTTCAATGGAGTTTAAAAAGTGGTGGTTAGTTGAATATTTTAAAAAGTTGAAGAGTTATGAAGTTCAAACTTTGAAGCAGTAAAGAATAGATATCTATAGTGTGCAAGCTACACAGCATTCACATGATAAGTGCAAGTCCATTTACTGCTTTAGAAGTATCTTTTTTGACACTATTATAGTTTAATCAATGTCCAAAAAGTTAAAGGCAATATGCTATAAATAAATGGCCTAATCACTACAAAAAAGTGCATTTTGTTTAAACTTAGTGAGATTTTGTGGCTCTAGCTCACTTTTGTCAGTAAGAAACTGGACCAAATTGTTCTTTAGAGGTTGCAAAGCCCTTGTTTAGTTGTTGCATTAATAGCATGATTTAAAGTATACATTCCCACTTTTATACATATACATGCTGCAGTGGAATATTCACAATGAATGTATACCAGACTTTAAGATCTTGTCCACACATGTCAAATGAAACTGAATTGCTGAAGCTGAACTGATAGTTAAAAAAGAATTCAAACTCAATTTTTGGTGAGAAATCTGAATTTGAATGATTCTGCTCCAGATCTCCCATCAATCCTCCTTGTGATTATTTCCAGGATTAAATGAATAAACTCCAGGCTCGGTTCTTAAAAATAACTAAATATAAAAAGAGCAAATAGACCCAGTCTTTTGAATGGCTCTTTGAAATGAACTGATCCAAAAAATTCGGCTCCCTAAAAAGAACCAGAAATCCCATCTCTAATATACCGTGCCCATAGTTTAACATCGTTATATCGTATGTTATATTGTTGTGTTCAGCTTGAGCTAGATCATTCATGAATACATTTTTTACGACATTCCAATAAAAAATGTGCAAGCTAGCCACAATTGCAACAGTTGCAAACTCGCCACACGCACGCCGTTCAAACCTACAACTTCTAATTCCAACATTTTTTCCACAGTACCTTCCCAATGATGCTTGAGAAGTTACAAGACGATCGACGATAATCCCTTGGACGAGTTTTAATTAGTAGCTGGTACTAACGTTTTTTTTTTCTCTTCAAATTCAAGATTTCGGCCTTATCCCAAGGTCAAAGGTCAACAAAACCTATGTGGTGGTGGTTGAAGACTTCAGCTGGTGGTATGTTTGTGAAATTTCGTGAAAATTGGAAGAACAAAAGTGTTGTTTCCGATATTGTGGAAAAACGTTAAGTACGCTAAATCTCAGACTTTGTTACAAAATGGCCACCAAGCCATGGGTCATGTGGACATCCCATAATAATTTCAAAAGTTCCTTTTTTTTTTGGCTCCATAAACGATTTTCTACCCATTCATTTTTTAAAATATATTTTTAATGGTTTTGCACAACATGATGTCATCATCTTTTGGACTGCCGATCACTATTCCCAAAAATCATTTTTGCCAGGTACTAGGTGTGTCCACGGGGCTGTATGTATTTTGTGTTCTACCACACACTGGTCATGTCTGTTTGGGCACATTTCTTTCCTTTGAGATCTTTTAGAGGCTTTTTATGCCTTTTTTCATCATTGCAAAAACAATATGGTCCTTGCAGTGAATTAGTGCGGCTGCGGGACAATCATTCACTGTCAGTAACTGCGTTTCCATTACACAGATGCGCAAAACTTTTTCGACATTCTCGAAACGTCGACAAAACGCAATAACTCTGTTTCCATTAAATCATAATTATGCAATTAAACACAAAGCAACTCACACAATAAGTCATTCAAAACCACGGGCATGGATGAGAACACGTTTTGTTTAAAATTGATTCACAAAAAGGGAGCATTTGAGTGACATCACGGCTTCTGGGAAGCGCGTGCCGCATTGCCAGACCATTGATAATCTATATAAATGTAAATGAGCGTGACCCCTCGTATGGAGTCTCGTGCACTCGCTGTGCAGTGCTCAGTGCTGCCACTTCCTTCCAAGCGCATTTAATTTAAAAAAAAAAAAAGTTTCCATTGCAGTTTAGCAAAATGTCAGGGAAAAACCTTTTTTTTTTCTTTTTTTAAGTACTAGTTTTTTTTAAATTGTGGTGTTTCCATTGAGCAAATTTGGTATCCCAAATTCAATTTGCACAATTTCAGAGGTAATGGAAACGCGACTAGTGAGTTAAGACACATTTGAAATCAAACTAAAGCTGGGAAAGAAATAGAAATTCGGGTATTGTTAAAGCTCTCCACGACTCACACTTGTAGGTGATAGTCTTTAGCTTCAATCAACACAAACAGAAGGAATGCTTCAGAAAGTATTACAAATGTTTGAAACACCTTCATGTTTTAAACATGGATGTTTCATGGTTACAAATAGGTTTTATATTTTTCCCTCATTGTATTGAACATGGCAAAATGGTTTTATGCATATGTTCATGGAATCTAAATAATCATGGCACCAACCTCATCAAGCTCGGAAATGTAGACGGGTTTCTCCTCAAAGCCAACAGGCATAGGCTCATTGGGTGGGATCTCCACCTCCTCACACATTTTGTTGTTTTCTCTGCGAATTCCTTCAGGCAGCAGTAACTGATGAGAACACAAAAACACTGACACTCTCAGTTCTAACTCATTACCTCAGACACTTGCATAAGAGAAAAAAACATCCTCAGAATAAGATAACATGTAAAAATGACTATAAGGAGACACAGCAACTCCTCTTGGATCTATATTCACCTTATATAACTTCACTGGAAAAAGCAATTAGACACATGTAATGCAAATTTTAAAGTAAATTAACATTTAACTGTAAAAACAGTGGCACTTCTTAGTTTTAGTTTAACTTAAAACGGTGAAAGCACAGATTTGAGTGAGCCTGGGTCGAATCGAGATGAGGCCAATGTTTAATCTGAAGGTAATATTAACCTTATCAGAACGGCGAAGCACTTTCCTCATGACAAATATTTAAATGCATGAATGAAAGAATAAAGCTTTATTTATACAGCATTTTACAGCACCTTCAGGGTACCAAAGTGCTCTACGATAAAAAAAGAAAGAAAAATTAGACAAATTATAAACACAATTTTAAAAATAGTTTAACATTATTAAAGAAAAGAGAAATGAAACCTATTTTCATCCAAATATGAAAAGAGTAGAAATGCAATTAAATCGGAAGCTCGCAGAGAAAGAAAGATTTCTAGGAGAAAACTATGAGGAAAAATGTAAGAATATAGCAGCCAGAGGGGGGGCTCAAGACTCTCCTCCTTTGTCTTCAGTCACATGAATCTCACAAAAAAATAAAGCTTCTACTTTAAAAATCTACAGCTTCATCTAAACATCTCTATTCATCAGAGAATGCCTCTGACAACAAAAGCCTCAGCATGAAAGCAATCTTCTTCAAGTGCTGCTTATATTACATCACAGCTTATATATATTCAACATCTGGCCTCAAAGAACCAGGTAGGTAAACTTCATGACCCAAAGAAAGAGAAGAAACGTTGTGTGCCCTTGTATGTACAGTAAGGGCACACATCTGGACTATACATCCAGCAGAGTCGGAACATTGTTCATCACAATCAAAGTCTCACATCAGGATATTAAGAGGTATATGTGGACACATCCATGATTATCAACATCAGGTGCTTAATAGCAGAGTCAAACACAGACAAAGTTAGTTCCACAGATAGTAGCAGCTCACCCTGGCCCCTCCAACAAAAGCAGGTGCCTTTGTAGCTTCTGCGTAGCTGTCAAAGACATTGGGATATCTGATTCGCTCGTAGATCTTGTCCCTGATCAGAAGAGGTTCAGAGCGAGTCATCAGAAGTGCTTGTTCTCTGGAGAAGCAGAAAAAGAGGAATGAAGGGAAAGAAAGGAGCAAATCGCTTTAACAGTTTAACAGTATCACTCATGTCTATCCTTTAAACAATGCTTATTGATGCATGACTAAACAATGAGGCAAAGGAAAGGTTTGATGTGTGTCCCAGTGTGTCATAGTTGTTCAAAATTGAACAAATAATCAAACGTAAACATAAAAAACTTGAACATACTGACAACAGGCTAACGCAGATCTGTTAGTCTGGCTTAAGGTTTTAATCTTGATCCAACGATAATAGTTAATGTAAGCCTGAAAAGATGTCAGCCCACAATATGAATAACTTAGAAAGAATTCCATCTCTCTGGTACCCTACAGCTAGCTCTGCGTTCTGCTGGCGGGGCTTTGGCTCGGCTGGGAGAATGGGATACTGCATGTGGCAGGGGGGCTGGATCCTTTAGGTCAGGGATCCTGACTCCCCCCAGGTGGGTTTCCCAACTATGCCCAAGGCTGAGATCCTTCTTCGCTTTGGGACAGTTTGGGGTGGCACTCTCATGCTGCACAAACACCAGGCAGAGCCGTCAAATTTGAGTCAGTTTGAGCATTAACCCGAGAAGGGGAAAATAAAACTGGGCGATCTTTTTATTTTTGTCCATGGATCTGAGGGGATCACCCCTGCTATGACAGCACCCGCAGCGGCTCTCCGCGGGCCAGCGTACTCAAGATTGCTCACAGTTAGCAGAGTTCCGCTGGTCAAGCCAGGCAGTGAAGTGCTTCGTGTGCCTTCGCCCTGTGCGAAGGCGATCGCTTGCTCTGTGGGACCTTGAGCGCTAGATGTTGTTAGCATAGCAGGCTCTTTCGCTTCAGCTCCATGGCCTCTGTGACGGACTGGTGACTTGTCCAGGGTATATCCCGTCTTTACGCAACAGTAAAGTCTCCGGCAACCCTGGAGCCCCAGTGAGTTAAGAAAATTTACTGAAGTTAAGGATGAAAATGCTTGCGGCCATATGGAATTCATTTGTCTACTCTTTGGTCTAGTCCAGGGTCAGCAACGTTTGTGACATAAAGTGCCAGTTCAAAATTTTCTCCTTAACAACTGTGCCTCCAAACCATGTTATTGTTCACCCGTCAGCCTACAGGTGGAGTTTTACCCCAGATCTTTGTATTAAAGATGCAAACTTTAATACATTTCCAATTCCAGTATATATGAAAATGTTTTGCATTAACTCAAAAAAGTGCTTTAATAAAAATATTACACGAAGAAAACAGGCCAAAATTGAAATAGTATTACAACTATTTTTGATTAGAAACCAAAAGTACTACATTGGTGGTTTGTCATACTTACAGCAATGGGACTGGATACGTCAGAAGAAAATACCGTGACAGGCCTTACAATGACAACACCATTTTTAGTAAAAGAAATAAAAAAATAAAAAAATCTTAACCTCAAAACAAAATAACAAGAATAAAGAAATAAGAGATGATTTAACATGTATTTCTTTGGTAAATGACCATGGTATAAGCGGGATAGTGCCCTTCGAGGTGTCAGTTATCAGAAATGAATGCAACCATCCAACGCGATGGTCCAGGCCTCTGCATCGTCCATTCATTTCTTATGATGGACACCTTGTATTGCTTCTCTAACCCTCCTTTACACCATCTGTCTTTTTTGTCAAGAATCTGTACATTTTGGTCTTCAACTGACTTCTGAGGCGTTGTTTCTCCTGTGTTGGTACATCCTTTGTGTAACAGCTGTTTAGTTTCTCCAATGTACAGTTCTGAGCAATCTTTACTGCACTGGACTACAGAAATGACATTTTGATTTTAGTTTTGTTTTTTGGTGTGAGTGTAGTCTTTGGGGTGACTCAGCTTCTGTCTCTGTATTTTTTAGATTTGGTAAGAATATTTAATTTAAACTTTTGTTCCTGGGGCTCAAGAACACACTCAAAACAGGCAAAGATAAAAAAAGTAGAACAAAGAGAAGAAAGAAATAATGTACCGCTGGGCCCTCATCTCTCTGGGTTCTAAGGTAAGGACATCTGAGGAGTCGGTGTTTTCATTTACTCTGCTTCTCTTCTTCTCTTTCTTTTCTTCTCGTCTGTAAATCTTGAACATCTGTTTCTCCTTTTCTGACTGAATCGTAACCTGGCAGCCATATGCTGGCTTGGTCCCTTCACCACTAAGGTTTCGACAAACATCTACAGAAAAGTAAACATAAAAAGAGAACATTCAAATGGCTCATCACAGCAGAAATATCTGTTAAGAACATTGAAGTACGTTAGAGAAACAAGAGTTCAGCTGAAGTTAACTCCCCTCACAATTTCAAAGTCCCACTCCAACTTTATTTTTTTCCTTTTGTAAATTAGTTCCCAGTGGTCTGACATCTGTGCAGCTTTGGACCAAATCAGAAAGACTGTCATTTTTTAAGAGATATTTCATGCCCAGCAGCAGGAGCTCATTAGAGATCTAAATCTGGTTTGTAGGCATAAAGTACACGCACACCCACAAGAACACACATGCAGTCACACAAACCCCACGAGAACACACATGCAAACACGCACACCCACAAGAACACACATGCAGTCACACAAACCCCACGAGAACACACATGCAAACACGCACACCCACAAGAACACACATGCAGTCACACAACCACCACGAGAACACACATGCAGTCACACAAACCCCACGAGAACACACATGCAAACACGCACACCCACAAGAACACACATGCAGTCACACAAACCCCACGAGAACACACATGCAAACACGCACACCCACAAGAACACACATGCAGTCACACAAACCCCACGAGAACACACATGCAAACACGCACACCCACAAGAACACACATGCAGTCACACAAACCCCACGAGAACACACATGCAAACACGCACACCCACAAGAACACACATGCAGTCACACAAAACCCCACGAGAACACACATGCAAACACGCACACCCACAAGAAACACACATGCAGTCACACAAACCCCACGAGAACACACATGCAAACACGCACACCCACAAGAACACACATGCAGTCACACAAACCCCACGAGAACACACATGCAGACACACAAACCCCACAAGAACACACATGCAAACACACAAACCCCACAAGAACACACATGCAAACACGCACACCCCACAAGAACACACATGCAGTCACACAAACCCCACGAGAACACACATGCAAACACGCACACCCACAAGAACACACATGCAGTCACACAAACCCCACGAGAACACACATGCAGACACACAAACCCCACAAGAACACACGTGGAGACACACAAACCCCACAAGAACACACGTGCAGACACACAAACCCCACAAGAACACACATGCAGACACACAAACCCCACAAGAACACACGTGCAGACACACAAACGCCACAAGAACACACATGAAAACACGCACACCCCACAAGAACACACATGAAAACACGCACACACCACAAGAACACACATGCAGACACACAAACCCCACAAGAACACACGTGCAGACACACAAACCCCACAAGAACACACGTGGAGACACACAAACCCCACAAGAACACACGTGCAGACACACAAACCCCACAAGAACACACATGCAGACACACAAACCCCACAAGAACACACGTGCAGACACACAAACGCCACAAGAACACACATGAAAACACGCACACCCCACAAGAACACACATGAAAACACGCAAACCCCACAAGAACACACATGCAGACACACAAACCCCACGAGAACACACATGCAAACACGCACACCCCACAAGAACACACATGCAAACACGCACACCCCACGAGAACACACATGCAGACACGCACACACCACAAGAACACACATGCAAACACGCCACACACCACAAGAACACACATGCAGACACACAAACCCCACAAGAACACACGTGCAGACACACAAACCCCACAAGAACACACGTGGAGACACACAAACCCCACAAGAACACACGTGCAGACACACAAACCCCACAAGAAACACACGTGCAGACACACAAACCCCACAAGAACACACGTGCAGACACACAAACCCCCACAAGAACACACGTGCAGACACACAAACCCCACAAGAACACACATGCATACACACAAACCCCACAAGAACACACATGCAGACACGCAAACCCCACAAGAACACACATGCAGTCACACAAACCCCACGAGAACACACATGCAAACACGCACACCCACAAGAACACACATGCAGTCACACAAACCCCCACGAGAACACACATGCAAACACGCACACCCCACGAGAACACACATGCCAAACACGCACACCCACAAGAACACACATGCAGTCACACACAAACCCCACGAGAAACACACATGCAAACACGCCACACCCACAAGAACACACATGCAGTCACAACAACCCCACGAGAACACCACATGCAGACACACAAACCCCACAAGAAAACACATGCAAACACACAAACCCCCACAAGAACACACATGCAAACACGCACACCCCACAAGAACACACATGCAGTCACACAAACCCCACGAGAACACACATGCAAACACGCACACCCACAAGAACACACATGCAGTCACACAACCCCACGAGAACACACATGCAAACATGCACACCCACAAGAAACACACATGCAGTCACACAAACCCACGAGAACACACATGCAAACACGCACACCCACAAGAACACACATGCAGTCACACAAACCCCACGAGAACACACATGCAAACACGCACACCCACAAGAACACACATGCAGTCAAACAAATCCCACGAGAACACACATGCAAACACGCACACCCACAAGAACACACAATGCAGTCACACAAAACCCACGAGAACACACATGCAAACACGCACACCCACAAGAACACACATGCAGTCACACAAACCCCACGAGAACACACATGCAAACACGCACACCCACAAGAACACACATGCAGTCACCACAAACCCCACAAGAACACACATGCAGACACACAAACCCCACGGAGAACACACATGCAAACACACAAACCCCACAAGAACACACATGCAAACACGCACCACCCCACAAGAACACACATGCAAACACGCACACCCTACAAGAACACACATGCAAACACGCACACCCCACGAGAACACACATGCAAACACGCACACCCCACAAGAACACACATGCAAACACGCACACCCCACAAGAACACACATGCAAACACGCACACCCCACGAGAACACACATGCAAACACGCACACCCCACAAGAACACACATGCAAACACGCACACCCCACGAGAACACACATGCAAACACGCACACCCCACAAGAACACACATGCAAACACGCACACCCCACAAGAACACACGTGCAGTCACACAAACCCCACGAGAACACACATGCAAACACGCACACCCCACGAGAACACACATGCAAACACGCACACCCCACGAGAACACACATGCAAACACGCACACCCACGAGAACACACATGCAGTCACACAAACCCCACGAGAACACACATGCAGACACACAAACCCCACAAGAACACACATGCATACACACAAACCCCACAAGAACACACATGCAGACACGCAAACCCCACAAGAACACACATGCAGACACACAAACCCCACGAGAACACACATGCAAACACGCACACCCCACAAGAACACACATGCAAACACGCACACCCCACGAGAACACACATGCAGACACGCACACACCACAAGAACACACATGCAAACACGTACACACCACAAGAACACACATGCAGACACACAAACCCCCACAAGAACACACGTGCAGACACACAAACCCCACAAGAACACACGTGGAGACACACAAACCCCACAAGAACACACGTGCAGACACACAAACCCCACAAGAACACACATGCAGACACACAAACCCCACAAGAACACACGTGCAGACACACAAACGCCACAAGAACACACATGAAAACACGCACACCCCACAAGAACACACATGAAAACACGCAAACCCCACAAGAACACACATGCAAACACGCACACCCCACAAGAACACACATGCAAACACGCACACCCCACGAGAACACACATGCAGACACGCACACACCACAAGAACACACATGCAAACACGCACACACCACAAGAACACACATGCAGACACACAAACCCCACAAGAACACACGTGCAGACACACAAACCCCACAAGAACACACGTGGAGACACACAAACCCCACAAGAACACACGTGCAGACACACAAACCCCACAAGAACACACGTGCAGACACACAAACCCCACAAGAACACACGTGCAGACACACAAACGCCACAAGAACACACATGAAAACACGCACACCGCACAAGAACACACATGAAGACACGCACACCCCACAAGAACACACATGCAAACACGCACACCCCAGAAGAAATCACATGCAGACACACAAACCCCACAAGAACACACATGCAGACACACAAACCCCACAAGAACACACATGCAGACACGCACACCCCACAAGAACACACGTGCTAACACGCACACCCCACAAGAACACACATGCAGACACGCAAACCCCACAAGAACACACGTGCAAACACACACATCCCACAAGAACACATGTGCAAACACGCACACCCCACAAGAACACACATGAAAACACGCACACCCCACAAGAACACACATGCAAACACACACATTCCACAAGAACAAACATGCAAACACGCAAACCCCACAAGAACACGCATGCAAACACGCAAACCCCACAAGAACACACATACAAACACGCACACCACACAAGAACACACATGCAAACACGCACACCCCAAACACATGCAAACACGCACACCCCACACAAATGTAAACATGCACACCCCACAAGAACACACATGCAAACACGCACACCCCACAAGAACACACGTGCAAACACGCAAACCCCACAAGAACAAACACGCAAACCCCACAAGAACGCACATGCAAACACGCACACCCCACACACATGTAAACATGCACAACCCACAAGAACATACATGCAAACACGCACACCCACAAGAACACACATGCAAACACGCAAACCCCACAAGAACACACATGCAAACACGCACAACCCACACACATGAAAAGACGCACACCCCACAAGAACACACATGCAAACACGCACAGCCCACAAGAACACACATGCAAACACACAAACCCCACAAGAACACACGTGCAAACACGCACACCCCACACACATGAAAACACGCACAGCCCACAAGAACACACATGCAAACACGCACACCCCACACACATGCAAACACGCACACCCCACACACATGCAAACACGCACACCCCACACACGTGCAAACACACACAACCCCACACGCTTTCAAACACGCACACCCCACAATAACACACGTGCAAACACGCACACCCGCCGAAAAACACACGTGCAAAGACGCACACCCCAAAAGAACACACGTGTAAACACACACACCCCACAAACGTGCAAACTCGCACACCCCACAAGAACACACATGCAAACATGCACACCCCACAAACGTGCAAACACACACACCCCAGAAGAACACACGTGCAAAAACACACAACCCACAAACGTGCGAACACGCACACCCCACAAACACACACACCTCACAAACACACACGTGTAAACAAGCACAACCCACACACATGAAAAGACGCAAACCCCACAAGAACACACATGCAAACACGCACACCCCACACACATGAAAACATGTACACCCCACACACATGCAAACACGCAAACCCCACAAGAACACACGTGCAAACACGCACAGCACACAAGAACACACATGCAGACACACACATCCCACAAGAACACACATGCAAACACGCACACCCCACAAGAACACACATGCAGACACACACATCCCACAAGAACACACATGCAAACACGCACACCCCACAAGAACACACATGCAAACACGGACACCCCACAAGAACACATGCAAACACGCACACCCCACAAGAACACACGTGAAAACACGCACACCCCACTAGAACACACGTGCAAACACGCACACCCCACAAGTACACACGTGCAAACACGCACACCCCACAAGTACACACATGCAAACACGCACACCCCACACACATGCAAACACGCACACCCCACACACATGCAAACACGCACACCCCACACACGTGCAAACACACACAACCCACACGCTTTCAAACACGCACACCCCACACACGTGGAAACACACACATCCCACACACGTGCAAAAACACACACACCCCACAGACGTGGAAACAAACACATCCCACACACGTGCAAACACGCACACCGCACACACGTGGAAACACGCACACCCCACACACGTGCAAACACACACACCCCACAAAGACATGAGCAAACACGCACACCCCACACAAGTGCAAATGCACACACCCCACACACGGACAAACACGCACACCCCAAAAACACGCACATGCAAACACGCACACCCCATGCACATGCAAACACGCACACCCCACAATAACACACTTGCAAACACGCACACCCGCCGAAAAACACACGTGCAAAGACACACACCCCACAAGAACACACGTGTAAACACACACACCCCACAAACGTGCAAACACGCACACCCCACAAGAACACACATGCAAACCCCACAAACGTGCAAACACGCACAACCCCGAAGAACACACGTGCAAAGACGCACACCCGACAAGAACACACATGCAAACATGCACACCCCACAAACGTGCAAACACACACACCCCACAAACGTGCGAACACGCACACCCCACAAGCACACACACCCCACAAACGTGCAAACACACACACCTCACAAACACACACGTGTAAACACGCACAACGCACACACATGAAAAGACGCAAACCCCACAAGAACACACGTGCAAGCACGCACACCCCACAAGAACACACGTGAAAACACGCACAGCCCACAAGAACACACATGCAAACACGCACACCCCACACACATGAAAACATGTACACCCCACACACATGCAAACACGCAAACCCCACAAGAACACACGTGCAAACACGCACAGGCCACAAGAACACACATGCAGACACACAAACCCCACAAGAACACACATGCAAACACGCACACCCCCACAAGAACACACGTGCAAACACGCACAGCCCACAAGAACACACATGCAGACACACACATCCCACAAGAACACACATGCAAACACGCACACCCCACAAGAACACACGTGAAAACACGCACACCCCACTAGAACACATGTGCAAACACGCACACCCCACTAGAACACATGTGCAAACACGCACACCCCACAAGTACACACGTGCAAACACGCACACCCCACAAGTACACACATGCAGACACACAAACCCCACAAGAACACACATGCAGACACACACATCCCACAAGAACACACATGCAAACACGCACACCCCACAAGAACACACATGCAAACACGCACACCCCACAATAACACACGTGCAAACACGCACACCCGCCGAAAAACACACATGCAAAGACGCACACCCCACAAGAACACACGTGCAAACACGCAAACCCCACAAGAACAAACACGCAAACCCCACAAGAACGCACATGCAAACACGCACACCCCACACACATGTAAACATGCACACCCCACAAGAACATACATGCAAACACGCAAACCCGACAAGAACACACATGCAAACATGCACACCCCACAAACGTGCAAACACACACACCCCAGAAGAACACACGTGCAAAAACACACAACCCACAAACGTGCAAACACGCACACCCTACAAGCACACACACCCCACAAACGTGCAAACACACACACACCTCACAAACACACACGTGTAAACACGCACACCCCACATACGTGAGAACACACACACCCCACAAACACACGTGTAAACACGAACACCCCACATACGTGGAATCACACACATACCCCACAAACACATACATGCAAACACGCATACCCCACGCACGTACAAACAGAGACACCCCACGCACGTGGAATTACGCACACCCAACACACCTGCAAACACACACACCCCACAAAGACATGTGCAAACACGCACACCCGACACACGTGCAAACACGCATACCCCACAAACACGCACACCCCATGCACATGCAAACACGCACACCCCACACACATGCAAACACGCATAACCCACACACGTGCAAACACAGACACCCCACACACGTGGAAACACGCACACCCCACAAAGACATGTGCAAACACGCACACCCCACAAACGTGCAAACACGCACACCCCACAAGCACACACACCCCACTTACGTGCAAACACGCACACCCCACTTACGTGCAAACACGCACACCCCACTTACGTGCAAACACGCACACCCCACGCACGTGCAAACACGCACACCCTACGCACGTGCAAACACGCACACCCCACGCACGTGCAACACGCACACCCACGCACGTGGAAACACACCACACACACGTGGAAACACGCACACCACACACACGTGGAAACACGCACACCCCACACATGTGCAAAATCACACATCCCACAAGCACCCACACCACACACAAGTGCAAACACCCACACCCCACAAAGACATGTGCAAACACGCACACCCCACACACGTGGAAACACACACACCCCACACACGTGCAAAGACACACAACCCACACGCGTGCAAACACACACACCCCACACGCGTGCAAACACACACACACCACACACTTAAAAAACACGCACACCCCACACACGTGGAAACACACACACCCCACACACGTGGAAACACGCACACCCCACAAACACGCACACCCCATGCACATGCAAACACGCACACCCCATGCACGTGCAAACACGCACACCCCATGCACGTGCAAACACGCATAACCCACGCACGTGGAAACACGCACACCCCACACATGTGGAAACACGCACACCCCACACACGTGGAAACACGCACTCCCCACACACGTGCAAACACACACACCCCACAAAGACATGTGCAAACACGCACACCCCACACAAGTGCAAATGCACACACCCCACACACGTGCAAACACACACACCCATGTCGCTGAGAGCTCAAGCTAGCATTAGCTGAGCAAAAATAATGGCGCGTAATATTGGATCAATCCAGCCATACAGTTTTGATCCACAGGTCAGCTCAGATGAGAAAAATGAATGCAAGCAGGGGGCGGAGGAACAAAGTGGTAAAAGAGACTTTGGCACGCCCATTTCAGTAACCACATCATTAGTCTGAGCTTTCTCAAGCATCTGTTTTTTTATCTGATTTTAATTACTATTAAGAAACACAGTTTTAATCGTAAATTATTCTCTACAGATCCTCGTAGGACAAGGATATGTTCAAAACACAAAAAAGACCATTTTCATTGGAGTGGGTCTTTAAAAGCACTTTAACAAAAAACTAATGCTAGAAGTCAAAGAAAGCCCTGTTTGATCACAGCAAATGACCCTTTAGGAGCGTCTCACCTAACGATGGGGCAGTCCTGTCATGCATGCTGAAGCGGAGAGAGTTCACAATAGAAGTTCGATACTTAAGTAGGGTGGAAATCGTCTCCAGGCCACCAGGGCCCAACAGTTCAAACAGCTACAGATGGTCAACAAAAAAAAAGGAAGTATTCACTCAAGGAGAAGAGTAAACATTTGAATACACATATGCCACCACTCACACCTAAAAAAACATTTCAAATACACTGTTCCGAGGGTGAAGTCTGAGAATATGATTCTACATTTAATCAAACTACTGATGCAGTTTAGAGTGTTAATGAAGAATAAACCAAAAACATTTTGCCCAGTTTGATGTGGTGACATTGTACAAAGATTTAAGATTCCTGTTTTAAACAGGGCTAGAATTTAAGACTGAATCTATATTGCAAGTTTGCCTGCTAAAACAGACACTTCAGATGTTCTTGGTATACTTCATTTATTTTAATGGTTTGAGGAAAAAGGCAGAGGCTGTAATGAACTTCAGAACTCACACAATCCAACTCTTAAACAGACCGGTAAAACTGTGCACAGCAGCCAACCCTTCAAACACTCAACTCTCCCTTTTCTTTCACCTCTGGTTGTTTTATTCTACAGAAGGAGAAGGCTGCTGTGAATGTGTACGCCACTGTGATGGGAAGGCAATTGAGAGCTGAGCCATAGTAGCACAGGGGGTCCAAACAAGAGTGAAAGGGTCAATTTAAAAACAAAGGTCTGGTAAATCACAATTTTGACCATTACACACCAAACATAAAGTCATATCACACGTTGGCATCACTTTACTTTTCCTCTCTGACCTACCTCATTCTGCAGCTCGTCATCACTCTTCGGGGAGGTCAGAATTTCAAACAGGGAGGTGCAAATCTCCTCCAGACTGGAGGAGATCATGTTGCCTCTATTTAAATATTTTTCCACTTCACTACGAAGGACTGAGGCATCTTCAGAGATTGAAGATTTTTCGGAGGAATCTCCACCAGAAACCTTCTTCCGACTGTGCTGGTTGTTGAAAACGTTTAGAAAGTCCCCTCTCAAAACGTCATCATGCAGACCGGCGCCAGGTACTTCCACCAGTGGTTCAAGAGTGTAGCAATCATATGAGAAGGCAATATTGTGCCCAAAGGTAGTAAGCTGGTGACTGTGACACCAGCCCTGGGTCTTGATGAAGTCCTGGACTCTGGATTCAGAGAATGGAGCCACCAGGCGAGCTACACAAGCACAGGAGGTCTCAGCTGCACAGGATGGAAATGGCCCAAACATCTGTTTGATGGCCTGAATCTCCTCTGTGCCAACATGGTCTTTGTTATGGAAGGTCTCAAACAGGAAAGACAGCAGCACTTGCAACAGCTTCTTGATCGTGTCCAGCTCCGACTGTTACACAGAGAAAACAGCTTTCTGTCAGGATTCCTGCAACTGCATGTCTACTTAGATACCAACAAGGTGTTGGTGGAATATGGTCAAACATTGTTATTAAGCAAACATTTCTGCTTTCCTGTACAAGTAAACAAAAACACAAAACCCAAATTGGTCTTTAAGCACAGTGAAACTTTCAGATCAAACTATGGGCTCTCACTGTTAACTGCAAGAACTGGGGTAGGGGTGTAGAGCAGGGGTCCACAAACTACACCCCGTGGGTCGGATCATCAACACAAAATGTAAAGAAATGAGTGAGACTGGAAAAAGAAGAAAAATCAGAAACCTTTTCACTGACCAAAAGCAGATCTCAAGGGGGACAATGAGATACTAGGGACAGGGATGGGAGACTTCAGGGCCGTTATGTCTGCATGATTTCCAGATATCCAATCCCTACTCATGACATTGCCAGGTTCAGGTGTTTCCAGCCAATCAGAACATGCCAGAGCATAGTATGTTGGAAAACATGCAGGCTTTTGGGGCCTGGAGTTGCTGCAATCGATTGAGAGTAGTTGAAGCTAGACTAAGAGCAGAAGTGAATATTTGTGAGCAGCAGTATGGTTTCATACCAAGAAAGAACTCTGCAGATGTAATCTTTGCTGAGGATGTTGATAGCAAAGGGTTGGAAAACTGCTAGAAAATGACTGGCCTAATGATGCAGTTCTGAAATAGGGGTGAAATAGGGTCTCTTTTCCCTGTGCATACCCTGGCCCGCTCATGATCAGGTGTGCGAGAAATGACAAGCCTTCAACACTCGTGCTGTGGCAAATTGCAATTCTGGCTCAAAACTGTACGGCTGGATTGATCCAATTTTGCTCTGCATTTTTTTGGATAGCTAATTTTAGCTTGAGCTTGAACCAGCTCAGTGGTCTTGTGGTATTGTCCTCCTTGGGACTAGAAGGTTGTGAGTTCCAATCCAGGTCGAGTCATACCAAAGACTAAAAATGGGACCCAATGCCTCTTTGCTTGACACTGCATTAAGAGGTTGAATTGGGGGGTTAAACCTTCAAATAGTTCATTTGACCCGCTCTGGGTTAGGGTTAGGTAACCTGCAATTACAGTCACGCTCAGGAACAAATTTCACACATCTAGGTTCCATCCACACATCTGATGGAACTTTAAAAGGCCATTCTATGATTTTCTTAGGATCTCAGAGTAAACTACATGTATATGATCATATAAATCAATACTAAAATAATTATTTATGAAATATGAGTCTTTTTGATGAACTCTTTTTACGCCTGGAAGTAAACGACTCGATCTCTGAGGCACCGTCTTTTGCTCCTTGTCGGCCCCGCCCACTTCACAAGGTAATCCTAGAGCTAGCTTCAGCGTGACTGCGAGTGTCCGCACATGTAAACAAACAACATCCAAACCTTTTAAAAAGATGGCTGTGCGTTTTACAGATCACCACTAGCTCCGTAAGGAAAGTGTGTGTGTCTGGGGGCGGTGTTGGCAGTGCAGAATCTTCCTGAAAGGGGCTGTCCTTTATCTAAGATGTCAACTAATGAGAATCTGCTCATTTTCATGGGTAGGGGAGGGGCTGCAGAGATGACCGGTTTTTAGAGGATTACAAAAAATTTGGCTTTATTTCCATCATTTACCCTTTCAAAATAACAGAAAACAAAATAATGCTGTGTGTAAAAGTTTGGACACCCTGCAGAGTTAGTACCTTGTACTCCCCCCTTGGCAAGTCTCACAGCTTGTAACAGCTTGTAGCAGCCAAGATTCTCTGGGGCGACCGTGGTGCAGTGGAAAGGGCAGTCGGCCTCTGATCGAAGGATTGCAGGGTTGATTCCTGCCTTGCCCGCCCATGTGTCAAAGTGTCCTTGAGCAAGACACTGAACCCCACATTGCCTCTGATGGAAGGTTGGCACCAGTGTTTGTCAGCAGAGCCACCATCAGTGTGTGAATGGGACTGTGACTGTAAATGGACCTTCAATGAAGGTAGAAAAGCGCTATGTAAGTATACGCCATTTACCATTCTTCTTTCCAAAAGTCTTCCAGTTCTTTCAGATTTCTGGGATGTTTGTTCCTCACTGATCTTTTCAGGTCTATCCATAGATTTTCAATGATGTTGCGGTCAGATGATTGGGAAGTTCACTGTAAAACCTTCAGTTTCTGTCTCTTAATGAAAGACAGTGTGGATTTGGAGGTGTTTAGGATCATTATCATTTTTATAGAAGTCATCTTCTCTTCAACTTTAACTTTAACTTTTCACAGATGGCATCAAGTTAGTGTCCAACATTTGCTGAAATTTGGTGGAATCCATTCTTCTTCTACTGATGCCTAACCCTAACCCCTAACCCTTTTTTACAATCTTTCCTTGGGTTCTTTATGCACAATAATAGAACATTTACTTGTGGTGCCCAAACTTTCAATCACCACTATACATTTAGGTTTTTTGCAGACATCCTTTCCAAAAGGACTTGGGATTTGAACCCTGAAGCAGCAATTGGCAGAGAAAATAACAAGCATTTATCAATACCACTCTTCACAAACAAAATTATGGAAGCAGCCCAAAAACCTCAGCTTCCCTGACAGAGTTTGATTTGTTTAACAAAAACTAATTTGACTAAAATTTGAAAGTATAGAGTTGCTTTGTATGCACACTTGCTCTAACAGATCATTTTCTGAGTTTTTATTCATGCATTTTTGAGTGGATTTGTGTCTTAGTACTACAATAAACAAACCTTCTGCAAACTGACTTTTTTTTGCTCCACTGTATTTTCCTTAATTCAGGTAGCTTCATAAAAAATGGAATGTCAAAAGAAAGGCTTTTAGCCTGAGGAGCTCCTTACCAACCAGGCTGGCTTCATGAAGGAGATTCTTCAGTTCTTGCCTGGCAGCTTGCACTTTGGATCTGTCCTGATGCTCTGTGCAGAACCGGGAAATCTTCTGCCAACTTAGGTCTTCTTTGGCAAACAGCAGCTGTTTCTTCAGACGTTTATCCTGCCATTAGCCACACACAGAAATGCAATTACACTACAAAGAAAGCACTTACTGTTTTAACAGGAACACACAGCCATCAAATTCAACCAGAGCAGTCATTTGTGAAAGTAAAATGCATATGCATACAAAAAAACATTTTCATACGCTGGAGTTTATATTTTTCCATGAGTTGAATGCGGTTTCTGTCTTATGCCAGCACATATAATAGAAAAAGAACAGCAAAGCATCTTTCATTCAAAATAAAATTCGTCAGACTGTGAGAGTTTTTACCATATAGACAAACTAGAAACTGACACGTCTTTGGTGTTTGAACAAAGCGCAGCATGTAAAAGTTAGTGTGCCATACTGAGAAATAAGACCAACATATTCTGGCATGTTACTCTATGTCCCACCCTTATAGCGCCAACCAGGGTTCCTACAAGTTTCATCAAGTTAAGTTTAAGGGTGTATTCAGACTGGAACAATCATTTTGTTCTGACAGAGGCCGCTTAAGTTGGTCCGGATTGAGTCCTGAACCTCGCGTTTGGTCTGTTTTCAGACTGCCATTAAACAGACTTTCCTTTTTTGAACTAAAGCTTTTTAACAAAACCATGTGACTAAAAACCTCTTTACTCATTGGCCAGGAATTACAGGGCAGGGCAAAGCAACTAGAGGATGAAAAAATGCAAGTCCTGTCCTTTACTATCCTTGTTGAGTTTCACTGATTCATACTTTATATTTCATAGACCAATTTTAAACGTCTATGTCAACGTCAGGTACAACAATTTTATTGTAATTTTGGTACGGTGGAGGCATGCTGCAAGGCATCTACTGGCAAGACAACGGCTATGAGGGTGGGATGATAAGTGTCTATCACATATCGATTGTCGTGAAAACAATGAGAAGCAATGTGTATCACGTTAAAAGTTGTTTTTAAGAGCCTGCATTCATCAGACCACATTTCAAAGACTTGCTGTGTCCCATTTTTTTAAGAGAATTCTGTTAAGGAAATACAAGGTGGGTTTTGGGATGACAGCAGCGTGTGCTGCGTAACGAGACACAAAAAGGCATAAAAGCATGTCAAAAACTATTTTATTTGCAGATGATACAAACTTATTCCGCAGTGGAGACACTTTGGAATAGCTGGAATACTGGATGAAGCTGGAAAAGAACTCAATACATTTAAAAGTTAGTTTGATCTGCACGAGGTAACACTAAATCTAAATTAAATAAAGTTCATAGTATTTGGAAGTAGAACAACCAATACTAATAAGAAACTCATGATTAATAATGCTGAAATTGAAATAAAATTTCTGTGTGTAATCATTGTCTACATTGTTTATTGACTGATCCACCCATCTCCGCCTCTTTGTGTCACATCAATTAAAGGCATTCATAAAGGATGAAATAGTGAATAAATATGAAAAAAAGGTCTGAATACTTAGGAGCATGTTATTTTTCAGCTTTCTTTTTTTAATTAATGTGCAAAAATGAAAAAAATTCTGTGTTTCTTGTCAATATAGGGTGCTGTGTGTCCATTACCGGGAAAAAAATGAACTTAAATGATTTTAGCAAATAGCTGAAATAAGTGAAAAATGTAAGGGGGTCTGAATAGTTTCTGTACCCACTGTATTTCAGCACAACATCTGACAGGTCACAGTTTTCAGTGTAACACAGACTCTGTTATGCTACACAGACGCTTCTAAAACAGTGGATTCAATTCTGTTATTATTTAGAAAATACAGTTTTTATGAATGTTCTATGAATTTATCTTGTTGTATTTATCCGCAACGTCTTAAAGATCGGCCTGTGAAAAGACTGAATTTAAACCGGTCCGTGGTCACATGGAACAGCTAGTTAGCAGCATAGCATTAGCGGCTAACAAGCTAGCATTATAGTATTAGTGTGTAACATCAGCGCTGTCTCCAAATCAACACATTTCATTCATCTGTCTGTTGCTGCTTTAAGTGAAGCAGCTGTATCCTCCAGTTCTGACTGCATCCTGTTAGAAATCTCCACATATTCTGCTGTTTCATCAACCAAACTAAATGCTGCACAGGTGAAATGACCATTGGGGGGGGGGGGTGTCTAATAAACATGGTGAAGTTTACACATTTACTCTTACATTTACATGTGGTGACTAACCCTCGAACTTTTACTCGCCAAACAGGAGAAAATGATCACGACTGGCGAGGGTTAATTTCGGACCCTTCCAAATAAAAGTCTATCGCGATAGATTTTACTATCGAGAAAAAGTACTGTCGTGATATCGATAGCTATTGTTTCATTGCCCAGCCCTACCCAAAATGTCATCTGTGTAATTTTTTCAATATTTGAGAGCAAAAAATGACTGTGGTGTGAAAGCAAAAGTCATGACAGACATCAGCCTCTTTATTGGATCAGTTATCAGTTCAATATTTGTTCATGCCTCTTGAAGGGTCAGACAGAAATAGAGCCAGAAGAGTTGCAGCAGGTGGATTAAGCGGCAGAGGAAGATCTGAGTATTTCAGGGAAAGGAAAGCATACAGGCCAAAAGAGGAAAAATGATGAAGCTGCTGCATCAACTCATTCCACTACAAGAGTTCATTTAGGTGACGAAGACATAGAGCCCAGACAGGTAAAGTTGAGAAATTACACTTTAATAGTTTAATTAATTTTGCGTTGATTAAACTATTTTATTTATTTTTTTGTGTTTAAAATTGGAAGTTTTATCACTTGTGGTAACCAACTTTTGTCTCTTTGCTATAGAAAAATCTCTCTTCTAGGCCCTACCCATGGCCAAAAAACATGATTTATGGGTTGATTGATTACCCTCAATTGTTGATGTGATCGTAAGTGTGTATGGTTTTATGGCCCTGCGACAGACTAATTAATGCTACCTATCCAGATTGTACCACGCTTTCACCCAACAGTAGCTCCATGACCCCGAATGGGTTTTGTATGTTCAGAAAATGGAAAGATGGATGATTTTCTTAGCCATCTTTGAACTGAGTGGGCAACAGTTGAAGGGAAATCTCTGAAAGGCAGATTGGGACAAAACTTCTATGGACTATGGACCGATCCACCATACTGGATGTGTATTCCTGTGAGGGCAAACCATACTGCCACACATTTAAAGTTCACATTCAAAGATCTAGCAAAGAAGAGCTTGTGCTTCGAGGCAGAGGGAGAGAAAACAAACGCACGCACGCCAAACCAAATAAAATGACAGTCATTATACCGTAAAACTGGTATTTTCTGATAAATGTTAAAATAATTTGTTTTTTGTTAAATATTTTCTGTCATTTGTAATTTTTGTTAAAGAAAGTCAAAGCAGGGAGAAAATCAGAGATTCGATTCTTTAGGCCGTATCGCCCAGACCTATGATTGATGAGGATGAAAGAGGAGAAGAAAGAGATGATTGACTGCAGAGATGTAAATAGGACAATTTCTGATGCCAACTCGGCAAAGACAGAGGTCACATGAGCAAGTTTTGTTTTTTTTAAACAAATATTTCATTTCACCAAAATTGTTTCTGTGAAAAGAGAAGCGCTGGATGAGACCCAGAACAGGGACAAACATGGATGAGAGAGAAGGAGATCACTGATGCAGCCTCAATGACCAGTGGAGGAGATCAACAGAATCAGCATCAAATGTGATTGTCTGAGGTAAGAACAGAATTTGAATCTCTAAAGTAGTAGAATTTCTTCCTAGACAGCGTTCTATGTTGACAACTATTTTTCTGTTAACCCTGAGACAGTCCAGAAGGGAAAATATTGCTCACAAGTAATATCTCTCTTCAAGTGTAGAAATACCCCCCATAAGAAGCAAGTAAAAGTAAAAGAGTGGTCATGTATACGTTTTCTTACTCAAGTTCTTAATTATTTTACCAAAGAAGCAAATGCTGGCATGAAGTGTGTTACCTTCAAATCAAAGAGCTCCTCAGAAAGATCCTCCTTCCTACTGACATTGGAGAAGGAGCGAAGAGCACCGGTAAGTCTGGGAGGAGACATGGTTTTCTGTCACTTTCCTTCTGACAATCATTAAAGCTGCTCTCACTGAAAAAAAAAGAGAAAAAGGTTCCATCAACTCAATGGATCATGTGTCTTTAACAAGCTAATGACTGAGCATGTAAACAGCAGCATCAGAAAAACAGTGTTGGATCTTTTTTTCAGCAGTCACAAAATATGTTTAAATCCAAAATCACTTTATTCCTTTTTTGGCATAACAGTGATGCTAGAATCTACCAAGCCACCAAAAGGTCAAAGTGGGCTATACCCTACACAGGTTGCTAGTCCATCACAGAGCAGTCACACAAGATTTAATGAAAGCTTTTCCTATGAAAGTTCCTATTCACAACCAGGGCCCACTCAGAGTGCCACAAAAAAACAAAAAATACTGTAATGCTGTTCTGTAAAAGCAGAACAGAACTCACTGGGTATTAATAGTTCCTACATGGCACCTACATACCTACCAATAAGATACCCACATGCTACATACATGGTACCTACAGGGTATTTTGTGAGGTACTTTTGTGTTAAGTTAATGTCACTCTTGGTAGTTAATATTTATGTATTATTTGAGTGGTCTGTTAGTTTGTGTTTCATGGTACATATGGCAAATATGTCCAAAGAGAGTAGGTACATAGAAAGTTCCTTTTGAGTACTTTGAATTTACGTGGTAAGTAAATGTGTGTTTCATAGTACTTTCTATACACAGACAGTAGTCACAAAGAAATTACCCTTTAGGTAAGGCTAAACTTTAAATGCTGTAAATACCTATGCAAGTGCCATGTAAATAGCTACAGGTATCTTGTAGGTACCATGTCAGTACCACATAAAGACCCAATAAATAAAGTACCACAAAAGAAAATTGTACCAAAATATCAAAGCTTTATTAGCAAACGTTCTAATCAGTCCACTTCAAATCTTTGAAATATCCAAATTATTTTCATTTGGCACAGTAAAACAACTTAGGTAAGAACAGTAAATGTTTTCATTTGACAGTTTAAGTGACTGACAAATTACATGGAGTGGTTTTCTGACTAGGGCTGCAAGGTGGTGTAGTGGCTAAAGCAAGCACCTTGTGAAAGAAAGTTAAAAACTGGGTTAATTTATTAAATTTGTGTTAATAAAGGAGTTCCAGTCCTTACTAGGATAGTTTATCCTTTGATTTGGATTCGGAACAAGGTACAGTGGATTAAGCGGACATTTGTATAGATAGTTGTAGAGTTATAGAAATAGACAGTTATTACTCAGCCATTTCATTTGTCAAAATAACCATTCTTGCTCTGATACATTTTTCTGAACATTTTCCTGATAATCTTAATTTTTTTTCTCATGATATTTTCTTGATTTTTATTACAAGTTATTCAAGTAATAAGTTGACCAATCAGAAGCTTCAGTAAAAGCATGTGGTGCTCACTGGCTCCACCTTGAACGTTTGAGTGACAGCTTCTCTTGAGGTCGCTTTCAGTGGAAGGGGTGTGGATTTGGAACAAGCTCACTCGTGATTGGCAACTGTAGTTTCCCTAAAAATGTGACTCAGATTGACTCAAACCAATCACTGTTATTTGGTTTTTAAATGGTGGAACATGTATCAGGAAGCAATAGTGACAGACTGGGCCTCATTTCCCGAGAGCTGAAGGTAAGGCATTTTCTACGGGTGACCTGAGACCTTGTTTTGTCCTTTGTTGTTTATGTCAATGGGTAAAAAGAGAGTCAGAGCGGTAAGTCTGAAGATAGAAATGAAAGGTGTGCTGTTTAATGTTATGACCCCACAGGTAGGATGGGAGCAGGAGGAGAAAGAGAAATTCTGTCTGGACCTTGATAAAGTGATGATTAGCATCTCTTGAAGTGAGAGTTGTCATTGTACATGTTGGTGCAGGAAACAGAGGTGAAGAGGAGGTGATGGGCAGGTTTGGTATCCAGGAGAGGAACGTAGAAGAACAGATGGTGGTTGATTTTGCAAAAAAATGCAAGTGGTTATAGTGAATACATTTTTTGAGAAGAGGAAGGAACATAGGGTGACCTATAAGAGTGGAGATAGAAGCACACAGACTACAGCTTGTGTAGACGATATAATCTGAAGAAGATAATAGTGGTAGGTGAGTGTTTCCACATAGCATAGGATGGTGGTGTGTAGGATGACTCTGGTGATGAATGTTGATAGAGAAGTACAAAGAAGGTCAGAGAGCTATACTGTGTCTTAGTAGATCTGGAGAAAGCTTGGTGATGGTGATGTTGATAGAATGGTGATGGACAGGCTGACAGATGTCCTAAGATCCTGAGGTTGGGAATGACCAGGACGGATCGGATCAGGAATGAGTCCATCAGAGGGACAGCTCATGTTAGAGGTTTAGGAGATAAAGTCAGAGGTCAGACTGAGATGGTTCAGTCATGTCCAGAGGAGAGACGGTGAAGATAGTGGTAGAAGAATGCTGAGTCTAGAACTGCAGGAAAGAGGTCTAGTGGAAAACCAAAGAGGAGGTTTATGGATGCAGTGAAGACATGAAGGAAGCTGGTGTTAGAGGATGCAGAAGACAGAGGTAGATGGAGGAATCTTTTTGAACAGGTAAGGTAACAGGTAAATTGAATAGGTAAGCTGAATGTTTATAACGTTACAAGTGTTTAGAAGCTCCTTTGTTTGATTTATTAATGCTTTGTTCATTGATGGATGGCTTGCAGGTCCTCTGCAGTGCCCGCTGATGAAGCCATCGATATCCCTCATTAGTTAATGGTTATGTTTTAAATGTTTTGTATTCATGTTTTGTATTTCATTTGTA
The DNA here is from genome assembly GCA_016861445.1 of Oryzias woworae. NCBI lineage: Eukaryota > Metazoa > Chordata > Actinopteri > Beloniformes > Adrianichthyidae > Oryzias > Oryzias woworae. The sequence continues at coordinate 64,187 of BOLG01001572.1, forward strand.
TTGTTGTCCCCTCCCTATTGTGTCATTGGTCTGATCAGACAGTAGAAATTCTCCCTGATGTTTCCTGTTTGGGGGGTCAGTTTTGGTTTAGTTGGTTTGAGCTTTCGCTCCTGAGTCTCTTAGTTACATTTTGTTAAGTTGACCCCATTTTAACTGAAGTCCATGTATTTTTTGTTGGGTGAAATAAACAACCCTTTATTCTAAGATTCTTTTTGTCCTGTGGCTCAATCCCCATGGCCTAGAAGCCCGTGACAATTCTACTAGCTGTCACTGAAAACATCATGTGCCTGAAGTTGAGTCCCTAATTGGTTGACGTGATGCGGCGACTTCCCCAGAGTTTGGATTTCTTTACTCTGGCCCGCCGCACTTACCACTTCAATCTCGCTATTGCCAGACCTTTGCATCGCGCCCGCCGCTCAAACCGCACCACACGACTTTAGATTGGGTCTGTACCATTAAAACACATTAAAACTGGCTGCTTCCGCCGCATGAACTGCATTTAGCGTGAATACAGCTGAACAGAAAACATGTAAATCTCTGTTTATACTTCAAAGCGATCAGTCGTATCCAGAATCACGTGTTCTACTTCGTACTAATGTTGGCTGGTTTTGCTTGCAACTCTCCACGATGAACTTCTGAGTGGTGTTTATACTTTTCAAGCAACACAATTCTCTGTAGATTTTATTTTGAACGTAAAGAACCTCTTGTTGCATCTGTGAACACGCAGGTACATGAAAGGCAGAGGAGGAAGGGGTGTGTTCATCTACTAAACAGAGGCAGGCAATACAAAAGGCGGGGAAAAAAATCGGGCGAATTTCTCTATTTCTCTGCATCTGTGTGTGAAGTTCAGTATTTCCTTTAACTTTTTCAGTTAAGTTTTTTTTTTTTTTTATCATTTTCAGTGTTAAAAGACATTTTCTGGACAGTTTCCTCTGTTGTCGCCTGCTCTAATTGTTGAAACAAATTCAAGTTAAATTACGCGTTTGGCATGCTGGGCATACAATTCCAGTGGCGGGTGACGTCACCAGCAGGTGGGACGATTTGCAGCCAGGCTATTCTGCTCAGATGGCCATGTGACAACGCCAGGGATTACAAATCGCTTGAAAGTGTAAACCGGCCCTGAGACGGTTGACAACTGTGGAAAAGCTCAAAGCTTTAAAGATACATGCACCAGCCGCTTGTGTTGTGTTCAAGAACATGCTATACATGGTTATATGAATGCACAACCAGCCGGTGATGTACACACCGTACCAGAATTGGACATGTAGGTAGCTGCACTTGTCCCCCACCTACAACAGGTAGAGACTCAAAGCGAAAAAGTCAAAGTGTGTAAATCCCACTAATCTTGATCCGGGCTTTTTGTTTTTAGAGCTCTGTTCCTTTAAATGTCCGCCTTTATCAACTTCTCTTTGGTGATCATGTTTACAACAGCGGTCACCATGTCTTGAGGAGGAAGCGACCCACATGCCACTCCCAAATCCGAATCCCTGATTGGTCACAGTTCAGTTGATGCAATTAAGAGTGAAAGTGTTCAACCAGGTTTGACGCTCAATGCGCGCCCGATTTGTACAGCACAGACCTGGACGTACAGCCCGCGACCTGACTTAGAAACGTGCGTAATAATGTATGGTCACGTGCGTTCCTGACGTGGAAGCCTAAAATACTGGAAACCCATCACCAGGTGAAATCTTTTCCCATTGATAGAAACACGGTACCAAGAGCACTCCCTGGAAGTGTGAGACTCATGATATGGGCCTGCGCCTGCAGCCAGACAGAAACTATCACTGGCAACAAGGCCCAATCACCAGGAATCTGGATCCACCTTAAAGCGCGTTCTTGAACGCTTTATAACATATAACGCTTTGTATAATATAACGTTTAATAAAACTCTAAAACTGGTGAGTATTTGAAAAAACTAACTAACTCGATCTAGCAAGTGGCGACAATGAATCACAAGTTATGCCGCACATACGGTCAACTCCTGCTAGCTAAACAGCGGACATTTTCAAGCCAGACCACACCTGAGGCCTTCTCTAGTACTGTGTTGTTTAAAACGAAAGGTTACTCTTACCTGTTAAAGTAAACGCTTGCGTACTTCACAAGCACTCGAGTTGCAGGAAGTTTGCCAACAAGTATCAACGGGCGATGTTTTTCTTCTTCGTCGTCGTCTTCTTGTGTAGTTTCATGGCAGATGGGACACCGCCACCCGATGTTTCTCGCTGAGGACTCTGGGCAATGTAGTTCAAAGACATGCCTTCATAATTTCCAAAGAGAGCTTATTGACTACATTACCCAGATAGTTTAAAGACGCTCCGTTGAGCGTGCGACAGTTTTTCATTCCCCCTTTTATTGACAGAAATGATAGCAGTGGACGTGCAAACCAAACAAACCCAAAAGATCTCCCCACACACCTTTTTTCCCCAAAATCTTTATTCAAAACATTGAAGTGACATCATGTTATTGCTGTTTTTGTCATGTTTTTATTTTGCTTAAATAGTAATTATCTAAATAATAAAAATAGGGAAGTTGGAAAAGTAAAAATAAACAAAAAGAAACGTAAAGTTATGTTAATCTTTAAAGCTGAGAAAAATGATGTTTTAACAACTTTTTTTTATTTGTGTTGATGAAAAAGGTGTAAATAATTTATTATTTGGGAAAATAACTTGAAGAAGTGTGGGCTTTTTTGAGTAAAATTAGTTTTATGAAATTAATATTTTGCTAAGAAGAATCAGATGCACCCAGCGGAAGACAAGAAGGCAAAAGGACTCCCTTGTGATTGGATGGGAGAACTGGACTGGGTTAGGGTGACCCATATGAAACACAGCAAACCCTGACTTATACTTACCACCGCCAAGAAAATTATTACAAGTAATAATATATTAACCTAAGAGATAAGAAGTAGAATTAAGACCTCTAACGGAGCAAAGAGAGGATTAGAAATATAAAGTGACCACAAAATCAACAAGATACCAGTGACTTTCCATCTTTCCTTGTTACTCCTCTCAAATCTCCAGCTCCAAAAAAGTAATGAACGACTGTGGCGGCCTTGACCCATCTACTTCAGGAGAGATAACATCCCAACTTTCAGTATTAATAAACATGACTGGATAGTCTGGAAAGCAAAGTGAGAGAGAATTCAACCATGATGTAACAGGGCCAGAGGGGAAGGGAATCAGTAAAAGACGAAATACAAGGATTGCTAAATCCACACTGCTTTATATCAGAGTGTAAAATATATTTTAAAAAAACTTTTACTAATTAAAGAGAGTAAAAATAAGTACAAAATGTAAAAGTAAAAAACACAGTTAAACTACTAAAAGTCCTTGGTAGCTGATGGTCACATGAGAAAGTCTGCTGGCTGAAGCTTTAGTATCTTCATGTTGGAAGTGTCGCAGTGGATTGTAGATGTATTAAAGACAGCTGCGTTCACATAAATTGGTCATATTTATTGAACAGAGCTATTCTGTTCTTACACATCTGCCGCTTAGCTGTTACAAACCCAATAAAAACTCTCCACACCACTCAGGCCGATGTAAACACTGCACACAGGTAAAAACCCAAAAACTTCACAGTAAAACACTGCAAAACACAATCAGACCAATCGGATGAAACGCCGATGGATGTGGGTGAAGCCTTTCATCCAACTGGTTCATTCCAGTGCAATGCTTCATGAAGCTTCATTTGCTCTAGGAGGTCATCTAGTGCACACAAGATATCAGTTGAATTAGAAGAGGTTTTTTGAAAAGAAGCCCAGGAATAAACATGTCAGCAAAATAAAGACGTTTACAAAAATGCTTTCTTCGTGTATGTTTATGAATTGATATTAAAAAAAACTCTTATTGCTCATTCACAAAGGAAAACTAGGAAATGATGAAAATGACAATTTAAAGTGAGGTGAGAGTAGGGACGGCTTCAGATTTTATAGGTGCTGGTGCTGAACCGGTTCTTTAAAGGTGGGGTTTGTGTAGGTCCGGGGGTGGGGGGGTGTAAGATAAGCTTAAGTCTTGAAGTATATTAATCAAGAAATGCTGTGAGTGTGTGTGTGTGTTTTAAAAACAGAAGACTCTTTGTGCTCACTGTCTTCCCAGCACCTAGAGGTACCTTGAGGTACTCCTCAAAATTCTGTATGCCGAGGTTCACTCCTAAAAATTCCTTTTTTGTTTTCTCATGTCAACAGACACTTGTGATTTGTGTGAACCACCTTGACCTTGTGTTGAATAAATGCAGCAGCAGACAGAGAGTTCGGGCGGAGATCGCTAAGAACAGCACTTTGTTCGTATCTCTCCCCGCTGCAGCTGGAAAGAAAGAAACTTGCTCTCTTCATTTGTGTGAACCCTGGTTCTTATGGATTTTTATTAGTTCAAAGACTGTGTTTTAAACCCAACAGGGGGCGACCCTTTTTTATAAACTAATTTGCTTGTTATGTCATATTTTTCTTGGTGTAATGAGCAGTTTTATTATACACCAAGAATGAAAAGAGGTAAATAAATGAAGACTGATGAAACGGTTCTGGTCTCTAAAGGTGGAACAGCTGCTTCAAAGATGAAAAATCAAATCAAATAAAGAGGCAGTTTTTCCAGAAGCACATGAATGTGATAAAGCAGTGTAACAGGGTAAAGGAGAGCACATAAATGTGATGAAGATGTTTGATTTCATTCTTTCTGACAGTCACTGCAGCTCTGCATCTCTGTCTTTATACAAGCTGAAGTAAACACGTGTTTCACCGCTCTTTGTTTCCCCCTTTTGGACTGAAGCTCCACACACCCTCACGACCACAGACATTCATATGAGCCCGCCCACAACCACTGGAAAGGTAAAATGATTGGCTAGAATTGTACAGAAAACTAAAGAGAAAAACAAGTGACTGACACGTCTGAACCAAAGCATCAGTCCCAACTTAGCACAGAGTTTCATCCCCATGTGAGAGTGTTTCAGGATTGGAGTTCTTCAGGGGACTACAATAGACCTCAGAAATATATACCACTTAGTTCATTTAAAACATGTTGCTGAATGGAAAAGCATTATTAACACCCCCATTGGTCACTATGAGTATCTTGTGATGCCTTTTGGTCTAACCATGGTTTGTCCAGAATGTGGTAAGTGATGTTTTGGGTGACATGTGTAATAGATTTGTGTTTGTCTATCTGGATGACATTCTCATCTTCTCTTCCTCAAAGCTTTAGAAGCTGTTAGAAGCTGCTTTTAAAACTGTTTTACAGCTTTAGAAGTTTCTTGATTTCTCAAACTTTTATTTGATATTTATACATAACTTTAACAGAGTTGCGCCCCTCCCTATGCGTTAACTTCATACAGGTGAGGGTTTGTCTGGCCTGCTGGAGCCAGTAAGACTTTTCACTTGACTTTCACTAGAGATTTAAGCTTCTGATTCCCCCTCCATGAACCGCCACCAGGCTCCATGAGCCTGAGCTTGTGTGAGAGGTTGAGAGGTACTGGCTAGATATAGTTGGGCTATCCTCTACGCACAGTCTGGGCCCTGAAACTCAGTCCCTCGGCAGGGGTTGGACTCTACCATTCTGGAGTCACACATGGTGAGAGGCGGCGGGCTGGGGTGGGCAGTTATGTCATACTCCTGCTCTACCACATTAAAACGTTTGGATATGGATCCAAACGCCTCAGCCTTCTCCATACAGAAGTAAACTTGCCTCATTTTAATCAAGCAGTCAGTTAGCTAGTAGCAGAAACCTTTTCTTGATGAAAATAATGCATGGAATTGTCCAAAATGTTTTGGTATCCTGAAGCATTCAGAGTTCTTTTCACTGGAACTAACAGGAAAACCTGTTGAAGTCTGAACAACACTTGAGACTGGAGCAGAGATTCACCTTCCAACAGAACAATCACCCTAAACATGAAGCCAAAGCTACAATGGAATGATAAAAATGAAACGGATTCATGTGTTGGAATGATCCAGTCAAAGTCCAGACCTAAATCCAATCCAGAATCTGTGGAGATCTGAAAACTGCTGTTCACAAACGTTCTCCATCTAATCTGACTCAGATTGAACTGTTTCATAAGGAAGAATGGACCAAGATTTCAGTCTCTAGACGTGTAAAGCTGGTAGAGACAAACCACAAAAGACTTGCAGCTGGAATTGCTCAGTCTTTCTTTGTGAATGGCATTCAAGATGGCGCCTGTGTTCGGCATTGCCTCTGCTCCGCTCCTACTTTGTAGACTAATTGTGATTATTTTGACAACATATGTGATCATATCAGCCCGATTGACGAATGGATATGTGTCTGCTTTCCGGACTTATGGTCGTGACTTTCTTCTTGGCGTCAAAGACCAAATGGAGTTTCTCTGTCAGACATGGGATACAAACAAACTTTTCCTCCACCACTGGTTTGCGCGCCGGGTTCATTGGACGTCCTGTTGCTGCTTCGACCTCCAGGAAGAAGGAGAAAGCAGAGGAAGAGAGGCCTTAGGGCTGGACTCCAAGCAAAGTGCAGACGAGCTTTACAGTTGGGATTTTCCAGCCCGGACCTGCGTTTTGGGAAACGCACAAGATGTCTGCGCTCAATTCCCCTTCAGGAAGCTGACAGCGGCCTGACCTCGCCGCTGCCATCACCTGGACGAACTATCCCGACTGCTGACTTGGAGCCTTCACTACATTGGCATTCTTCCCGCTGGATCATGACACTGTCCAGCACTTCCGTGTTTACACCGGTGTCCACTCGGTTTCCACTGCCGCGGACTCCCAGCTGGAGATCATGTGACCGCTCGGCGTGTCTACGACCAATCCCGGTGCACCCGGCCGTCCCTCCTATCATGACGTCACTACCTCCAATACGGGTGGGGTTGCTGAATACCCGCTCTATTTCCAACAAATCCTTCTCATTGAACGAACTTTTTTCAAGAAAAGTCCTGGATTTCATGTGTCTGACTGTGACTTGGCAGAAAGAGGGAGAATTTATTCATTTAAATGAACTCTGTCACGCCGGCTGTTCGGTCTTTGGAAAGCCCCGCCCCTTTCGCCGCGGTTGGGGTGTGGCAGTTGTTTACAAGGACAACTACACATGCAGAGACATAAACTCACAAACTTTCTCTTCTTTTGAATCTCTGTCATTCAAAGTTGATTCCTCAAATCCATTTTATTGTGTGTCGGTCTATCGTCCTCCTGGTCCTGCTGCCCCGTTTTTACAGGATTTTAGTGACTTCCTCTCTTCAATCATAAAGCTGGAAAAGGTTTTAATAGTTGGGGATTTTAACCTTCATGTAAATGATCGCTCATCCTGTCCTGCAATGGAATTTTGAACTTTGACTGAAACTTTTAATTTTGAGCAGCATGTCTCTGACCCCACCCATCAGAAGGGCCACACTCTGGACTGAGTTTTTTTCTCTTGGACTGAGCATTGCTAACATAGCTGTGGAGGATGTGCATATGAGTGATCATAGTGGTGTTTTCTTTGAGTTCAATGTCACTTCTGAACCTGTTTCTTCAAGCATTATGTCTCAAAGGCGTATCATGACTGCCAACACTACTGAAGAATTCTCTGCTCTGTTTGATCCCCATTTATTTGAAGAATGTCTCGATGTGAACAAACTGATTGTTTTAGTGATCACTGTGTCATAATTCTGGATCAAGTGTCTCCTGTCAAAGGCAACGTATCAGGGAAAAAAGTGCATCCCTGGATTAATGAAATAATTAAAAATTTAAAGAGACAGTGTGGTCAAACTGAGCGTCTGTTGAAATCCACCAATCTCATGGTCCACAGGCTACACCTTAGGGATGTCATTTCGTCATATAACAATATGGTGAAAGAAGCCAGATCTGACGACTTTCACCAGCTGATATCCCTTAATAAGAAGAGTCCTAAAGTTTTGTTTGACACCATCAATTCTATTGTTTGTCCTGCAGCTCCAGTAACCCCTGTGTCCTGCAAAGCAGACAGCAATGAATTTCTCAAGTTCTTTGCAAACAAGACAAAGAAGATCAAAGACCAACTCCCACCTCTTTGTTGTAATGATTGTGTTGCAGTGGAGCCTGCTAACCACAAATGGTCAGCTTTTAAGCCTGTCACCCTTGAGGATACATCAGCTTTGTTGACGAAGATGAAACCTTCTTCTTGTGCATCTGATGTGATTCCTTCTAAACTCTTCTTAAAGGTGTTTGATGTTATTGGCCAGAGTATCACTGACATGATCAACCTTTCACTCTCCAGTGGTGTGTTTCCTAACCAATTTAAACATGCCATAGTGGAGCCTTTACTGAAAAGTCTCATTTAGATCCATCAGATTTCAATAATTATAGACCGATCTCAAAGCTTCCATTTCCTTCAAAAATTTTTGAGAAAGTGGTCGCTGAACAATTATCAGATTTCTTGGATAAAAGCAGTATCTATGATCCTTTTCAGTCAGGTTTTCATAAACAACACTCCACAGAAACAGCCCTGCTGAAAGTGTCCAGTGACATCTTGATGTCTGTTGATTCTAGCAAATATACTGTTTTGGTTTTATTAGATCTGTCATCAGCATTTGACACAGTTGACCATCACATTCTTTTGAAAAGGCTGAGGGACTTGCTTGGTTTGTCAGGGTCAGTTCTTCACTGGTTTTCCTCATACCTATCTGGTGGGAGTTTCAGCGTCATGGCTAACCACATAAGGTCCAAGTCCGCAGACTCACTGTGCGGTGTTCCTCAGGGTTCTGTTCTGGGCCCTGTTTTCTTTCTGTTATTCATGACTCCCCTCGGAGAGATTATCCAGAACTATAGTGATGTCTCCTACCACTTTTTTGCTGATGATATCCAGCTATATTGTTCTTTTAAACCCTCTGAGACACACAAGCTGGACTCTCTGATAAACTGCCTGAGTCAAATTAAACACTGGCTCAGTAAAAACTCTCTGCAGCTAAACTCAGAGAAAACAGAAACTCTAGTCATTGCCCCTGTTGACGCCATACCAGGGATTAAGCAGCATTTGGTTCCCTTGGTCAGGCTGTCAAACTCAGCCTTAGAAACCTGGGAGTCATCTTTGACAAAGACATGTCACTGGAGCAGCACTCCAAACAGCTGGTAAAGAACTGTTTCTTCCAGTTGAGGAACATTTCTAAACTCAGGAAAATGGTGTCATATGAAGATCTTGAACTTCTTATTCATGCTTTTGTTTCCACACGGCTGGACTACTGTAATAGTCTGTTTTCTTGCTTGAATAAGAAGGAGCTGTCTCGTCTGCAGTTGATCCAAAACTCTGCTGTGAGGATCTTGACCCGCACCAAGAGAAGAGCTCACATCTCCCCATCCTCAAAGATCTTCATTGGTTCCCGGTTGTTTATTGCCATCAATATAACATTTTATTGCTGACTTTCAGAGCCCTCCATGGTCAAGCCCCTTCATATGTCAGTGATCTAATTGTCCCCTACAGACCATCGTGTGCGCTGAGGTCTGTGGATCAGAACCTGTTGATGGTCCCTCGCACTCGTCTCCGGACCAGAGGAGACAGATCTTTCCAGGCTGTTGCTCCGAAACTCTGGAATGAGCTCCCACTCTCCCTGCATTCTCTGGACTCTATTCTCTCTTTTAAAAGCCATCTTAAAACCTTTTATTTTGTTAAGCATTTTAACCAAATCTGTTTTTATTTGGGCTTATAATTATTGTTTTATGTTGTTCTTGTCTTTTATGTCTCTTAGCCTGTGAGGTTTTATTCTTGATGTTTTAACCTGTGAGGCTTCTGTCTTTAATGTTTTTACCCTCTGTTTTATCCTTTTAACTTGTGAAGCACCTTGTGACTATTTGTCTGCGAAAGGTGCTATATAAATAAAACTTACTTAATTACTTACTTACAGTAAAAGGAGGTTCCACTAAGTATTGACTCAGGGGGGCTGAACACTTTTACACACTGCACTTTTCAGTTTGTTTGTTTTTTAAATTGAACTCTTGCATATTTTTTTCACTTCACAAGTGTGTGAAACTTTGTGTTGGTCTTTCACATAAAATTAAATAAAATATATTTATGTTTGTGGTCATAATGTGAGAAAATGTGGAAAAGTTCAAGGGGTGTGAATACTTTTGCAAGACACTGTAATTGCCAGAACCAGGAAGGATGGATTTCCTTTCCCTAGGGTAGAAGAGAGCCTTAATGCTCTGGCAGGAGCCCAGTGGTTTACCACCATAGATCTGGTCAGTGGGTACAGTCAGGTGGAAGTGACTGAAAAGGCAAGGCGTCTAGAGGTATTGATGTGGTATTGTTGTCATTACCACAGTTACTACTTAATGCTACCTGCTGTCCTTTTTTACATTGTTTATATGTACTGTTTTTACACTTTTTCCATTGGTTTTTATTGCTCCAGTTAGTCTGCTTCAGGAGTGTACAGCAGACTAACTGTTTTTACTCTTTTTGTCATTTTTTTGGTCACTTCCCGGTCTGTATAATTCCTACCGCCCACGTTTATCAGCTTTCATCCGATTGGGGCCAGCATGAGCATATGAGGGGATCTTTTCAATGTTTTATATCTTTATTTTCTCTGTTTTTCTTTGGATGCAGTGTTTACAGTGGCTGTAGCTGCCCCTTTGGTGTGGGGATGTTTACTTGGTTCTGTAATGGCAAATTAGGAAAGATCAGAATATACAAGACCTGTTGTGTTCAATAAATGTTATCAACTTGTCAACAATGTCTTTAATATCCAGGATCATTGGTTGCACGTATTGCAGGATGTTAAGACTAATGCTAAGTCTGTTAGCAAGATTGTTACCCGCAGTGCAGATCACACTAATGGAGCTAAACTGCCTAGAACCCCAGCCCCTCTTGGGCAGCAGCTGGCAAAAACTCTGGATGGTTTTGTACCGGTGGGAAGGAAGCATAGTCTTAAAACGTAAACACTTAGAGCTACCGAAGATCCCGCTACATAATAAGTTTTCTCCCCTCGGCAACACGCCAGATGAACCGTCAACTCTAGTTATCGGCACCTCTGAAGTTAGACACGTGAAGCTCCCGACGGCCACAGTCAGGTGTTATCCGGGAGCCAGAGGTGGTGACATAGAAGGAAACCTTAGAATGTTAGCTCAGAGTAAACCCAGGTTCCGTCGAGTTTTGATTCACACAGATGGTAATGACGCCCGACGGAGACAATCAGAAGTTCTTAAATTAAACGTTGAATCTGTGTGTAAACTTGCTAAGTCGATGTCGGATTTCTCTGGTCCACTCCTGAACCTAGTCAGTGCTGAAATGTACAGCCACTTTTCATCATTTAACCGCTGGTTAGCTAGATGGTGCCCACAAAACGGCGTTAGCTTTGTATACAATTGGAGCGCGTTTTGGGGAAAGCCCGGTCTCATGCGTAGAGATGGCATCCATCCCACTTTTGACTGCGCCGCTCTTCTCTCTAAGAACATTTCTTTTAGCATTAACAGTTCAACCTGACAACCCAGGGACAGGTTCTGGGCACAGAGCAGCAGTTTAAAACTCTCCTCTGAGTTCCCTTTAGCGTCAGAGCAAACCCCAACACAGCACATAGTTAGTCCAGCAGCTGCTAGCTTTAGCTTATGCACTGAAAGGCGAGTAAAACACAGAAATCTAAAAGTAAAAGCTACTAATACTCTCAATAACAACAAGCAAAATCATGATGTCATTAAATGTGTGTTACTAAACATTAGATCTATTTCCTCTAAGTCCCTTTTAGTCAATGAGTTAATGAATGATAACAAACTTAGCCTGCTAGCTCTAACAGAAACCTGGCTCCAACCTGACTTTGTTAGGTTGAATGAACCAACCCCCCCTAATGATAATAACTATCAGAAATCCAGGATTTCTGGGAAAGGAGGTGAGTTAGCAGTAATATCACAGTCTAGCTTACTTCCTAACACTAAAGACAAACACATTTATAGTTCCTTTGAAAACATCATATTGTGTCTAAATAACTCAAACAGGAAAACTCCAAAATCTGTTTCATTCGTAATTATTTATCGTCCTCCTGGCCCGTACTCTGAATTTTTAACAGAGTTGGCAGACTTTCAATCAACTATTGTTTTAGATTCTGGTAAAATAATAATAGTAGGATATTTTAATATTCATGTTGATGACCGTAGTGACTGTCTAGGAAATGCTTTCTCAGCTTTATTAGATAATGTTTCACACAAAATGTAAAGGAACCCACTCACTGTCACAAGCACACCCTGGACCTTGTTTTAACTCATGGTACAGAGATCAGCTGAGTGTGCTCCCTCATAACCCCACACTCTCAGATCACTTTCTAATCACCTTTCAGTTTGTTCTAGAGAATTCCACCGCTCCAATAAATAAAGAACAGCTCAGAAGAACACTTGATGTTGTTGTTCCTTTGAAACCAAAAATATCTAGACAAAACCGAGTATCACCGTGGTTTAACGCTGAAACACGTTCCTTTAAACAAGTAATCCGCTAGTTAGAAAGAGAATGGCGCCGATCTGGCACAGAACAGTCCCTGAATAGCTGGAAAAATAGCCTTTAAACTACAAAAAATCTATGTGTAAAGCCAGAACGCAAAACTCATGTGGTGGTGCCTCTGCCCTAATGAGACTTGGGGTGTGTGTGTGTGTGTGTGTGTCGGGGGGGGGGTGTTGTTTCACCATCGGGGGTCAGTTTGGCAGCTGTCCCCGACCTACCCTCCTTCCTCACACAACCACTTATTGGGGTCAAAGGGAGGTCGGCTTGCAAAATACCTCGAAGGGCCGAACCACTTGGCAGTGGTCCCCCCCTCCCATGGTTTCTGCAGTTTTGCCCCCCTCTCTTGATTTTAAGTGCATCTTAAAAATGTAGGACCCTTGGTGGGGAGTGCTTGGACGTCACTGCCAGCGCCAGGAGACGTCCACTCAGCGCTCTACCCTACAATTTTAACTGTACCGTAGACATTTAGAGCCCCTTGGTGAGAGGGCGATTGGACATCCCTGTAAGCAATCAGGAGATGTCCTCAGTGCCCTGCTCACCAATTTTAACTGCACCCTTTATTACACACACCCTTCAACCACAAGAAACATACCCCATTACACACACACAAATACATTACACAAGGAAGGTGGGACTACTGATATTCTGTCCCCTACCCCATCCCTGGCAGAGGGAACAGGGCCTTCAGCAGCGGTGACCTTGTCTCTTGGATGTCAGCCTCCTGGGCCCGGCGGACCTCTCCCCATGCAGGGAGAGGGATCCCATAGTTGTGTGGTAAGTCCATGAGCGGTGTTCATGCTCACCACACGACCAGGTGACCAGCTGCTTTACATGCCCCAGTCTCTCTGCTGCTCCATTTCCTCCAAAGCCTTGTAAGTCCCCGCACCTTCTCCTTTTTGGAAACCTTCCCAGAGATCGCTGGTGATTTTGTGTTGACCTATGGCATCAAGAATTGGTGAGTAAGCCCTAGGATTCTGAGTTTTGTCCCACAAGTTCATTTTCTCCCCACTGTCGCTTCTACCTGGAGCCACACCTTCCCTGCTGTACGAAGGACTCCACTTCTTTTCTTCCATGCAGTCATCTCTCCTCACCTCAATCTGCCGTTAATCTCCAAAGCCTGAGGGGAAGCATCCGAACCTAAAGCTTTAATAAACCTGGTTTTCTTGCACTCCTGAGTTTGTTGTATTTTGGGTCCCTGAAGCAAAACCTGACATATACACCTTTTATGTCTGATTTATAACATAAGAGGCTCTCATATCTGTTTGCTCAGCCGTTTATTGTGTGTCGGTCTATCGTCCTCCTGGTCCTGCTGCCCCGTTTTTACAGGATTTTAGTGACTTCCTCTCTTCAATCATAAAGCTGGAAAAGGTTTTAATAGTTGGGGATTTTAACCTTCATGTAAATGATCGCTCATCATGTTTTGCAATGGAATTTTGAACTTTGACTGAAACTTTTAATTTTGAGCAGCATGTCTCTGACCCCACCCATCAGAAGGGCCACACTCTGGACTGAGTTTTTTTCTCTTGGACTGAGCATTGCTAACATAGCTGTGGAGGATGTGCATATGAGTGATCATAGTGGTGTTTTCTTTGAGTTCAATGTCACTTCTGAACCTGTTTCTTCAAGCATTATGTCTCAAAGGCGTATCATGACTGCCAACACTACTGAAGAATTCTCTGCTCTGTTTGATCCCCATTTATTTGAAGAATGTCTCGATGTGAACAAACTGATTGTTTTAGTGATCACTGTGTCATAATTCTGGATCAAGTGTCTCCTGTCAAAGGCAACGTATCAGGGAAAAAAGTGCATCCCTGGATTAATGAAATAATTAAAAATTTAAAGAGACAGTGTGGTCAAACTGAGCGTCTGTTGAAATCCACCAATCTCATGGTCCACAGGCTACACCTTAGGGATCTCATTTCGTCATATAACAATATGGTGAAAGAAGCCAGATCTGACGACTTTCACCAGCTGATATCCCTTAATAAGAAGAGTCCTAAAGTTTTGTTTGACACCATCAATTCTATTGTTTGTCCTGCAGCTCCAGTAACCCCTGTGTCCTGCAAAGCAGACAGCAATGAATTTCTCAAGTTCTTTGCAAACAAGACAAAGAAGATCAAAGACCAACTCCCACCTCTTTGTTGTAATGATTGTGTTGCAGTGGAGCCTGCTAACCACAAATGGTCAGCTTTTAAGCCTGTCACCCTTGAGGATACATCAGCTTTGTTGACGAAGATGAAACTTTCTTCTTGTGCATCTGATGTGATTCCTTCTAAACTCTTCTTAAAGGTGTTTGATGTTATTGGCCAGAGTATCACTGACATGATCAACCTTTCACTCTCCAGTGGTGTGTTTCCTAACCAATTTAACATGCCATAGTGGAGCCTTTACTGAAAAGTCTCATTTAGATCCATCTGATTTCAATAATTATAGACCGATCTCAAAGCTTCCATTTCCTTCAAAAATTTTTGAGAAAGTGGTCGCTGAACAATTATCAGATTTCTTGGATAAAAGCAGTATCTATGATCCTTTTCAGTCAGGTTTTCATAAACATCACTCCACAGAAACAGCCCTGCTGAAAGTGTCCAGTGACATCTTGATGTCTGTTGATTCTAGCAAATATACTGTTTTGGTTTTATTAGATCTGTCATCAGCATTTGACACAGTTGACCATCACATTCTTTTGAAAAGGCTGAGGGACTTGCTTGGTTTGTCAGGGTCAGTTCTTCACTGGTTTTCCTCATACCTATCTGGTGGGAGTTTCAGCGTCATGGCTAACCACATAAGGTCCAAGTCCGCAGACTCACTGTGCGGTGTTCCTCAGGGTTCTGTTCTGGGCCCTGTTTTCTTTCTGTTATTCATGACTCCCCTCGGAGAGATTATCCAGAACTATAGTGATGTCTCCTACCACTTTTTTGCTGATGATATCCAGCTATATTGTTCTTTTAAACCCTCTGAGACACACAAGCTGGACTCTCTGATAAACTGCCTGAGTCAAATTAAACACTGGCTCAGTAAAAACTCTCTGCAGCTAAACTCAGAGAAAACAGAAACTCTAGTCATTGCCCCTGTTGACGCCATACCAGGGATTAAGCAGCATTTGGTTCCCTTGGTCAGGCTGTCAAACTCAGCCTTAGAAACCTGGGAGTCATCTTTGACAAAGACATGTCACTGGAGCAGCACTCCAAACAGCTGGTAAAGAACTGTTTCTTCCAGTTGAGGAACATTTCTAAACTCAGGAAAATGGTGTCATATGAAGATCTTGAACTTCTTATTCATGCTTTTGTATCCACACGGCTGGACTACTGTAACAGTCTGTTTTCTTGCTTGAATAAGAAGGAGCTGTCTCGTCTGCAGTTGATCCAAAACTCTGCTGTGAGGATCTTGACCCGCACCAAGAGAAGAGCTCGCATCTCCCCATCCTCAAAGATCGTCATTGGTTCCCGGTTGTTTATTGCCATCAATATAACATTTTATTGCTGACTTTCAGAGCCCTCCATGGTCAAGCCCCTTCATATGTCAGTGATCTAATTGTCCCCTACAGACCATCGTGTGCGCTGAGGTCTGTGGATCAGAACCTGTTGATGGTCCCTCGCACTCGTCTCCGGACCAGAGGAGACAGATCTTTCCAGGCTGTTGCTCCGAAACTCTGGAATGAGCTCCCACTCTCCCTGCATTCTCTGGACTCTATTCTCTCTTTTAAAAGCCATCTTAAAACCTTTTATTTTGTTAAGCATTTTAACCAAATCTGTTTTTATTTGGGCTTATAATTATTGTTTTATGTTGTTCTTGTCTTTTATGTCTCTTAGCCTGTGAGGTTTTATTCTTGATGTTTTAACCTGTGAGGCTTCTGTCTTTAATGTTTTTACCCTCTGTTTTATCCTTTTAACTTGTGAAGCACCTTGTGACTATTTGTCTGCGAAAGGTGCTATATAAATAAAACTTACTTAATTACTTACTTACAGTAAAAGGAGGTTCCACTAAGTATTGACTCAGGGGGGCTGAACACTTTTACACACTGCACTTTTCAGTTTGTTTGTTTTTTAAATTGAACTCTTGCATATTTTTTTCACTTCACAAGTGTGTGAAACTTTGTGTTGGTCTTTCACATAAAATTAAATAAAATATATTTATGTTTGTGGTCATAATGTGAGAAAATGTGGAAAAGTTCAAGGGGTGTGAATACTTTTGCAAGACACTGTAATTGCCAGAACCAGGAAGGATGGATTTCCTTTCCCTAGGGTAGAAGAGAGCCTTAATGCTCTGGCAGGAGCCCAGTGGTTTACCACCATAGATCTGGTCAGTGGGTACAGTCAGGTGGAAGTGACTGAAAAGGCAAGGCGTCTAGAGGTATTGTTGTGGTATTGTTGTCATTACCACAGTTACTACTTAATGCTATCCTGCTGTCCTTTTTTACATTGTTTATATGTACTGTTTTTACACTTTTTCCATTGGTTTTTATTGCTCCAGTTAGTCTGCTTCAGGAGTGTACAGCAGACTAACTGTTTTTACTCTTTTTGTCATTTTTTTGGTCACTTCCGGGTCTGTATAATTCCTACCGCCCACGTTTATCAGCTTTCATCCGATTGGGGCCAGCATGAGCATATGAGGGGATCTTTTCAATGTTTTATATCTTTATTTTCTCTGTTTTTCTTTGGATGCAGTGTTTACAGTGGCTGTAGCTGCCCCTTTGGTGTGGGGATGTTTACTTGGTTCTGTAATGGCAAATTAGGAAAGATCAGAATATACAAGACCTGTTGTGTTCAATAAATGTTATCAACTTGTCAACAATGTCTTTAATATCCAGGATCATTGGTTGCACGTATTGCAGGATGTTAAGACTAATGCTAAGTCTGTTAGCAAGATTGTTACCCGCAGTGCAGATCACACTAATGGAGCTAAACTGCCTAGAACCCCAGCCCCTCTTGGGCAGCAGCTGGCAAAAACTCTGGATGGTTTTGTACCGGTGGGAAGGAAGCATAGTCTTAAAACGTAAACACTTAGAGCTACCGAAGATCCCGCTACATAATAAGTTTTCTCCCCTCGGCAACACGCCAGATGAACCGTCAACTCTAGTTATCGGCTACCTCTGAAGTTAGACACGTGAAGCTCCCGACGGCCTACAGTCAGGTGTTATCCGGGAGCCAGAGGTGGTGACATAGAAGGAAACCTTAGAATGTTAGCTCAGAGTAAACCCAGGTTCCGTCGAGTTTTGATTCACACAGATGGTAATGACGCCCGACGGAGACAATCAGAAGTTCTTAAATTAAACGTTGAATCTGTGTGTAAACTTGCTAAGTCGATGTCGGATTTCTCTGGTCCACTCCTGAACCTAGTCAGTGCTGAAATGTACAGCCACTTTTCATCATTTAACCGCTGGTTAGCTAGATGGTGCCCACAAAACGGCGTTAGCTTTGTATACAATTGGAGCGCGTTTTGGGGAAAGCCCGGTCTCATGCGTAGAGATGGCATCCATCCCACTTTTGACTGCGCCGCTCTTCTCTCTAAGAACATTTCTTTTAGCATTAACAGTTCAACCTGACAACCCAGGGACAGGTTCTGGGCACAGAGCAGCAGTTTAAAACTCTCCTCTGAGTTCCCTTTAGCGTCAGAGCAAACCCCAACACAGCACATAGTTAGTCCAGCAGCTGCTAGCTTTAGCTTATGCACTGAAAGGACGAGTAAAACACAGAAATCTAAAAGTAAAAGCTACTAATACTCTCAATAACAACAAGCAAAATCATGATGTCATTAAATGTGTGTTACTAAACATTAGATCTATTTCCTCTAAGTCCCTTTTAGTCAATGAGTTAATGAATGATAACAAACTTAGCCTGCTAGCTCTAACAGAAACCTGGCTCCAACCTGACTTTGTTAGGTTGAATGAACCAACCCCCCCTAATGATAATAACTATCAGAAATCCAGGATTTCTGGGAAAGGAGGTGAGTTAGCAGTAATATCACAGTCTAGCTTACTTCCTAACACTAAAGACAAACACATTTATAGTTCCTTTGAAAACATCATATTGTGTCTAAATAACTCAAACAGGAAAACTCCAAAATCTGTTTCATTCGTAATTATTTATCGTCCTCCTGGCCCGTACTCTGAATTTTTAACAGAGTTGGCAGACTTTCAATCAACTATTGTTTTAGATTCTGGTAAAATAATAATAGTAGGATATTTTAATATTCATGTTGATGACCGTAGTGACTGTCTAGGAAATGCTTTCTCAGCTTTATTAGATAATGTTTCACACAAAATGTAAAGGAACCCACTCACTGTCACAAGCACACCCTGGACCTTGTTTTAACTCATGGTACAGAGATCAGCTGAGTGTGCTCCCTCATAACCCCACACTCTCAGATCACTTTCTAATCACCTTTCAGTTTGTTCTAGAGAATTCCACCGCTCCAATAAATAAAGAACAGCTCAGAAGAACACTTGATGTTGTTGTTCCTTTGAAACCAAAAATATCTAGACAAAACCGAGTATCACCGTGGTTTAACGCTGAAACACGTTCCTTTAAACAAGTAATCCGCTAGTTAGAAAGAGAATGGCGCCGATCTGGCACAGAACAGTCCCTGAATAGCTGGAAAAATAGCCTTTAAACTACAAAAAATCTATGTGTAAAGCCCAGAACGCAAAACTCATGTGGTGGTGCCTCTGCCCTAATGAGACTTGGGGTGTGTGTGTGTGTGTGTGTCGGGGGGGGGGTGTTGTTTCACCATCGGGGGTCAGTTTGGCAGCTGTCCCCGACCTACCCTCCTTCCTCACACAACCACTTATTGGGGTCAAAGGGAGGTCGGCTTGCAAAATA
The DNA here is from genome assembly GCA_016861445.1 of Oryzias woworae. Classification (NCBI taxonomy): domain Eukaryota; kingdom Metazoa; phylum Chordata; class Actinopteri; order Beloniformes; family Adrianichthyidae; genus Oryzias; species Oryzias woworae. The sequence goes on from BOLG01001572.1 coordinate 83,379, forward strand.
CCTCGAAGGGCCGAACCACTTGGCAGTGGTCCCCCCCCTCCCATGGTTTCTGCAGTTTTGCCCCCCTCTCTTGATTTTAAGTGCATCTTAAAAATGTAGGACCCTTGGTGGGGAGTGCTTGGACGTCACTGCCAGCGCCAGGAGACGTCCACTCAGCGCTCTACCCTACAATTTTAACTGTACCGTAGACATTTAGAGCCCCTTGGTGAGAGGGCGATTGGACATCCCTGTAAGCAATCAGGAGATGTCCTCAGTGCCCTGCTCACCAATTTTAACTGCACCCTTTATTACACACACCCTTCAACCACAAGAAACATACCCCATTACACACACACAAATACATTACACAAGGAAGGTGGGACTACTGATATTCTGTCCCCTACCCCATCCCTGGCAGAGGGAACAGGGCCTTCAGCAGCGGTGACCTTGTCTCTTGGATGTCAGCCTCCTGGGCCCGGCGGACCTCTCCCCATGCAGGGAGAGGGATCCCATAGTTGTGTGGTAAGTCCATGAGCGGTGTTCATGCTCACCACACGACCAGGTGACCAGCTGCTTTACATGCCCCAGTCTCTCTGCTGCTCCATTTCCTCAAAAGCCTTGTAAGTCCCCGCACCTTCTCCTTTTTGGAAACCTTCCCAGAGATCGCTGGTGATTTTGTGTTGACCTATGGCATCAAGAATTGGTGAGTAAGCCCTAGGATTCTGAGTTTTGTCCCACAAGTTCATTTTCTCCCCACTGTCGCTTCTACCTGGAGCCACACCTTCCCTGCTGTACGAAGGACTCCACTTCTTTTCTTCCATGCAGTCATCTCTCTTCACCTCAATCTGCCGTTAATCTCCAAAGCCTGAGGGGAAGCATCCGAACCTAAAGCTTTAATAAACCTGGTTTTCTTGCACTCCTGAGTTTGTTGTATTTTGGGTCCCTGAAGCAAAACCTGACATATACACCTTTTATGTCTGATTTATAACATAAGAGGCTCTCATATCTGTTTGCTCAGCCGTTGGATCAAATACATTTTTTTTTTTTGGAAAGAGTTAAAATTACAATAGAGCAAATAATCTCAAAGCAACTAACATTAAGCCCTACCTTCCTCGTACTAGCTATATATCCAGTGAAGCTTAATTTTACGAAAACAGATTACATTTAATGATATCAGCTTGTTAACAGCAAAAAGATGTAATGCACAGGCTTGACAAAATATTAACAGGCTGTTAATATTAATGTTAAATATTAATTAATATTAATATTAAATATTACAATAATAATACAATAGTAATACAAATTTTTGATTTTAACTGCTTCTAATTTTGCGACTTCAGTTTACAAGCTTTTAGTTAAAAATTGCAGTGACAGCATCAGATTTTGGATAAGACAAGCAATAATAATAATATAATAATAATAATAATATAATATATATAATATACGTTTTTTTCTTTTTTAGTTTTTGTTTTGTTTTGTTTCTGTGTAAGCGTGTGTTTTGAGGATAATTTCATCTGATACTTTTACAAGAAAACCACTCTTGATCGCGTGCAGCTAGTCCAACACTCAGCTGCACGCCGTTGCTGTCCCGGTCTGGGTGGGCATTGTGGCGATATTCCTGTGGCCCAGCTGCTGATTTTTAACAAGAACCAGGAAGAGGGAGCACATTACACCAATGAAATCTCTGCACCGGCTCCCTCTCAGCTTTAGGAATAATTTTAAGACTCTTCTAATAGTTTATTGTGTTGCTGGTCTTGGTCTTTTATATCAGACCTGCTTTTAGCTTATGAACCTCCCAGAGCACTTAGGTCCTCAGACACAGACCTGCTGAAGGTCCCTCAGGTCAGAAGTACTGCTGTCAATCGATTAAAAAAAAATAAACAGATTTATGAAACTTTAGGATTGTAATTAATCACAATTGATCCCAATGTTTACTAGGTAATTTCTTACAACAAAATGGGGCTTTTGAACAAATAAAAAAGACTAGAGAGAATATGTTCCCTTCATTTTTATTGTCTGAAATGTGTTTACTCAGATATCCCAGAAATGTAATCTGTGTGCACAAAATGTCAACACATCAATATAAGCAGAACTGTAAATAACTCTAAAACTTTTCTGTCTGTAGTATTACTCCAAGAAAGCAAAGATGCTTAGATACAGCAATAAGAAACTAACATTGTGTTTCTGCACTTTAAATGGTCTGGGTAAATACTCCAATCTTATTGGCTGCTGGATGTTGACACACACCAAAAAGTAGTTCAGGTTACATTGCCCAAATGTTCTGTATCACTGCGCAGACTTCTACAAAACAAACTTCTACTTCATTTTCTGGATAATAACAAATGGAAAGAGGTGAACTTTCTCTCTGATCGGATGCTTTTCTAACCTATCCTGACGATCAGCATTTATGTCGCTTTCCTCTGCAGTCAAGGTCAGCAACGCTTTGTTGTGTTACAGCGGGCCCAACCATCAATCAGTCCACTTTTCTTGAGAGACAAAATGTAAAAAAAAAAATCTGAAAATCACATTGTATGATTTCATGCACAACGGATTTGTATGCTACTGCTGAAAATACGTTTTTGAACACCTGTCTATCAGCTAGAATTTTGAACCTCAAAGACCAGTTAGTTCGCCTTTAGAAAAGTCCACTTCCACTTGTTATCCTGAATTGAAAGAACCTGCTTGAGATGGTTTGCACACCTGACATCTGACCACCCCATACAATCAGTAACTGTTTTGCTTATGGTTTTGTGACAAAGCTACATAAAGTTGCTTTAGTATGAAACATGATTAAAGTGAATAATCTGATAAGGCTGAGCAGCAGAGGGCCAAGGTTTGAACCCTGAGGAACTCCACATGACACATAAACTGAAGGTTTTCATTCATACAGGTCATGTTATCACAGCTTTAAGTTCAGGGATATCAAACTGAAGGAGGTCATGTTTTGATTGTATTTATTTTAACAGTCATTTGCTGTCACACACAATAACCATATTTTGCAAACACTCCACACCACTATTAACTGTCTGGATGTATTGGAGGGCAGAGAAATGAACTATAATCTTCTGCTGCTGTCAGCAGATCTCAAAAGTTTTCACATTTCATCTTAAGTCCTGTCCTAGGTTATGGATTTCATCCAGGACGAAGTCCAGGTCCTGTTTGCTGACTTGGGGATTGATGACCACCATCCTGAAGAAGTTAGGCTTTTCCTCTTGGGCCTGGTAACTTATCATCATGCTGCCTGTCTTCATCATCCGCTCCTTTACCACAGGAGCCACCTGGAGGAGGCCAGAACATGCTATGCTGAAACTAGCTTGATGGCAGTAATGCTAGACAATGCAGTGATATTGATGTAACTGAAAAAAAATTCACAAAGGACTGTTTTACTCAGCAACCACCAGATCCATTAATGATTAGGGATGGGCATCAATAAAAAAAAACATACCTGATTCTTTTTCCATTCAAGTTCTTAAACTGATTTATTTGTCAAATAGTTCTTCAAAATGCCTTTTGGTTGGTCATGAAGAAAAGTTTCCATGTGACTTGTATAATATGAGCAGAGATGGAACTAATATTAACATAACATTTTTTTTTCTTTTACAAAATAACAACAAAAAACCAAAACAAACTAACGAGAGAAAATAAATACCAGAATTACATCTACGAAAGTCACTGATGGATTTACTGAATTAATATTTATTTTCTAAGCAAGAGTTGGTTAAATATTGATTATTTGACCTTTTTCTTTTAACCCATCCGTATTTATGATCCATAATTTTCACTAATGCAAACCCCAGCAGTTTTAACAACACTTAACACATGAAGTGCAGCAAAGCTATAGTTAAGTTACTCTTACAGTGTGCAGCTTTTTCCAGAGTTCAGGGCCATCAGGAAGGTCTCTCAGAGCCGGTGGAAAGTACCAGAAGCAAATATTTGCATATTCAGGCTGATGAGAAAATGAGAAGTTTTGTACAAAACTGATGCACTGAAAAAAAACTTGCTTCAATAGCAGTTCAAAACAAGCAGCAGAAAAAAACTCACCTCCATTAACAAATGAAATCCCTCTTTTTTCTTGACTGCTTGAGCAAGGTATCTGAGAAAAAAGGAACGTTTGTCATGATAATGATTTTATGTCACTAACATCTTAGAGTTGTGTTAAGAAAACTCCATCCATCCATCCATTTTCTTCCGTTCATCTGGGACCGGGCAGCAGTCTAAGCAAAGATGCCCAGACTTCCTTCTCTCCGGCCACTTCCTCCAACTCATCTGGGTGGACCCCAAGTCATTTCCAGGGAAGCTGAGAGACATTCCTCCCAGTGGGACATCCACTGGGCGGAGTCCCTGGGGAAGGCCCAGAACACCTCCCTAGGGAGACGTCCAGGAGGCATTCAGACCAGATGCCCGAGCCACCTCAACTGGCTCCTCTCAATGTAGAGGAGAAGAGGTTCTACTCCGAGCTCCTCCCGGGTGACCGAGCTTCTCCTCCTATCTCTAAGTGAGCGCCCAGCCACCCTTCAGAGGAAGCTCATTTCAGGCGCTTGGATCCGGGACCTCGTTCTTTCGGTCATGACCCAGAGCTCATGATCATAGGTGAGTATTGGAGCGTAGATCGACCGGTAAATTGAGAGCTTTGCTTTCTGGCTTAGCTCTCTCTTCACCACGACAGACCGGTACAGCGACCGCATGACGGTGGACGCAGCACCAATCCACCTGTCGATTTCACGCTCCGATCTTCCCTCACTCCTGAACAAGACCCAAAGATATTTAAACTCCTCCACTTGGGGAAGGAGCACTCCACCCACCCAGAGAGGGCAAACCACCTTTCTCCGGGTCGAGAACCATGGCCTCAGACTTAGTGGTGCTGACCCTCATCCCAGCCGCTTCACACTTGGCTGCAAACCGTTCCAATGCTGGAGCTCCTGGCTCGATGAAGCCAACAGGACAACATCATCTGCAAAGAGCAGAGAGGAAATCCTGTGGTTCCCAAACCAGACCCCTTCTGGACCCTGGCTGCACCTAGAAATTCTGTCCATAAAGACTATGAACAGAACCGGTGACAAAGGGCAGCCCTGCCGGAGTCCAACATCCACTGGGAACAGTAAGTGACTTACTGGTGGCTATGCGGACCAAACTCCTGCTCTGGTCGTAAAGAGACCAGACAGCCCTGAGTAAGGCTCCCCGGACCCCATACTCCCAAAGTACCCTCTACAGGACACCTGGGGGCACACGGTCGAACGGCTTCACCATATCCACAAAACACATATGGACAGGATGAGCGAACTCCCATGAACCCTCCAGTACCCTAGACATGGTGTGGAGCTGATCCACAGTTCCATGAACAAAGACGGAAACAGCATTGTTGTTGTAGGATCTGAGGTTCGAATATCGGCCGGACTCTCCTCTCCAGTACCCTGGCATAGACTTTCCCAGGGAGTTAAAATAACTATTGCATGTAAACATGATTTTATGCATTCATTCAAAATATAAATACATCTTTCAAACATATTTTTTTAATTTATACAAACAGTATATTGACATTGAATGAAAGTTGTCTTCCATTGTGACAACATTTTTCAGAACACATTGTGCCACTGCCCTGCTTCAGTTAAATGTCCTGCATCAGGTCTGAGAAGGGGAACTGTCATTGTGACATTTCTTTTTAGTAGCTATCACACAGCTTCATCAGGCTGTAGGCTAGATGTGCTTCCTCAGACTTACCTGGCCAAAGACAGAGCTCTGTCAACCCTCCGCTCCAGCTCTGTTGATCCCAAAGCCTTCCACATTAGCCAGAACTTAAAAGCATCAGGTTTCCTGCTGCACTGGACTGACTTGTCCCCAGTGTCATAGCTTACATCGTAGAACTTGTCCTGCTGAAAGAGGTAGGAGGCCTTTGCAGAGTGGCAGCGTTGGAGGAGACTCTGAAAGGAAACAGTGCTTTCACACATTCAGGCTCCAGACAATAAGGAGATTTTGCCCACTATGTGATGCACTGCTGCTGAACAGTCCCATTTTTGGACAATACTGGTTTTTGTAGCAGTGCTTATAACAGGAGATAAAGTATCTTTTCTTACCGTTTTATCTTTAACCAGGAATGCTGAACACTGCAGACAAGCCATCAGCATTTTGTGTGGATTCCAAGCTACAGAATCAGCTCTTTTGGGCACAAAGGACAATCTTTAGATTACTTGGTTCTCTAAGAAGCATGTGTGAGATGTCTTGCTATAGGATACGCCACCTGTTTCTCAGAATCACGTAACTCTTTTGCAAAACCTGATTGGCTGGTGATTGTCACCTTTCCGTAAGTAGTAAAGTCATTCAAGATAAGCACCTCTTCTTACTTTGACCCAGGAAGAAGGGCTGTCTGGTGAGGCATCTCACTCACGCTACCTGGAGAACCAGGGTTATGCAAGTAACGTTAAGTTCTCTTTCTTGGTGTCAGGATTCAAGCTTCTGTCTCCCTCTCTGACCACCAAAGGGAGCCATCTCCTGAATATTGACGTTCTCTGAGCATCTTCATCACTTCAATTCCCATCAGCCACTGCTCTCTGTTCAGCTGTTCCTCATCATGTTTCTCCCTACAAACAGTATATAGGCAATCACTTAGCTCCTGCTCAGGGCTAAGTTTTTTTTATCTTGCCTTGCATAAAGACCCATAGCACATGGATCCAAACGCTTTTGCCTCTTTGTTACACTTGGCATGTGTTTCCATGTCTCACTATGGGATATTGAGTTTTCCATGTTGCCAGACAATCTCATCACAAGCACTCACCAATGTTCAGGAACTGTACTATATATTGCCTGATCATGTAAAAACCCAGTGGCAAGTACAGCCTAGAACAAAGGTGGAAAGTTTATAACAACAGGCAAGTGAGAGGTTAAGACCAACTCGCTGCTGCACAAATATCAGATAGACACACCCTTGTAAAAACCCCAGTAGGCAGTCAAAGACCTAGCAGAGTGAGCCTGCAGGCCAAAAGGGGCTAGAGAACCACAAACGGTATAAGAGAAGTACATATGCTTCCACTATCCAGTGAGAGCCTCTGCTTTGTGATGGGTTTACCCTAATGAGGCTTAGCCCATGATGTGAGTGTGTATGGGTGTGTGATTGTGGCCCCTGCGACAGACTGGCGACCTGACCAGGGGTGTCCCCTGCCTTTGCCCATGAGTAGCCGGGTTAGGCTCCGGCTGCCCCATGACCCCAAAAGGGACAAAACGGTTTAGAAAATGAATGAATAAATGATATTATTTATAAACCTACTTTGCAAATGTCACCTATCCCAAGTTATTTTGAGACTGTAACTCCTGTAAAAATTGCTAAACCTTAGTTCAGTAGTAAAATTGTTTTCAATTATAGGATTAAGATCAACGTCAGCTATGGATTCAAAAGGCAGGTGAGTGAAGGTGTGTGGAACCACTGATAAAACCCATGGAAAACCCAGGACCTGTGAACAGGCAGAGGTCTGCAAGCTCCTTTCATAAAGATCAGAGGATAAAGCCGCTTTTCCCTAATATCCAACATGACAAGCAGAGATGGCTACCAAATTAAGTAAAGTTTGATGGTAAATGGTATATATTTATTTAACGCCGCACTACCTTCCCTGAAGGCCCAAAGTGCTTTAAAGTCACATCCCCAGTGGCTCATGCACACACACATTCACACACTGATGACAGTGTAGAAAAGGCAGTAGAAAAGGCTTTATACTTGTCAGTCAATTCCTGCAGGAAAGACAAAAGAGCATCCACAAAACACAGAAAGGGTACATTTCCTGTCTGCAACGTCTCTTCTGCAACTTCAAACTTTCTGCATTCCTAACTTCTGCATTCTTTATGCTATTTTAAAAATTCAAACATGTATTTGTTCTGCTATTTGTGGACTTTTCTGCCTTTTTTTTTTAAATAGCAAATATTTATGGTTTTATAAATGTTTTAAGTTTTTGAATTTTCAAATATAATGAAAGTCAATGGGGAATCCGCTGTTTTTTTCACTGTTTTTGAAATGTATCTCCTCCAACAATTTTTTAGCTAAAAACACCATTTCAACTTTAAAATGTAGTGAAAGGGTTGGACTTTACAGGTATTACTTTTCTTTTGGATATGTCTTGTAGTTTTTTAACTACAGCTGTTTGAAATAAGGCAATTTGGGTCTTTCTGCCTGAGTTTAGGAGCAGCTAGAGTGAATGATGTCATCACTTAGAGTGTAGACCTGTAGAAACTTTTCCGTATAAATCGCTGGAACTCGGCCACCGTTTGTCGCAGTGACACTATTTTTTCAGCAAAATGTAGGAAAATCTAACTCTCAATGCTGCAGGGCAAATACTTTTGCCCCCACAGCCCCTAGACTGACACTAAGTACCCCCATTTCTCCTATACCTGCCAATGTTACATTTTCCAGCTGGTTCGAACACTAACTCTGTTTTTAACTTGCGATTATGTAAACATGCTTTGACCTACAGGCATGAAACTTTCACACATTGTAGCCCAAAGCCTTGTGATTCTTACAACGGTTCAACTTTTCTGATAAGTGAAAGACTTTTGAAGATATGAACATTTGTTTGGAGGTAGTCAAGATGCCGCTTTGCCATAGGATAACATGGGGTTTTTAGCTCATGATAAGATCATCTTTTTAGTGTCACTTCTGATTGAATTCACATAAATACTTTAAACTTGACATATATAAAATGTATATCAATGGATTCCTGAACTCTTGTGCTTTGTAAAACTGAAAGAATTATTCTGTTCAGACGTATGGTTGACGAATGGCGGTCATTTGTTCGGAGCAAGTGTTCAAATGCTGATTCTGTCAAGTCATGCTCCCATGATGCACCTGCTCACCCCTCCCCTCTGCTCCCATTTGCGCTCACTTCAGTAATGACTAGAGTATAACAGTATTTCTACAAATACTTCACAACACATTTACGACTAGGGGTGTTGGAAAGAATTGATTCTGTGAAATATCGCAATTTTTTATCATTTTTGGTATTTTATTATTGTCATTTGGCAATAATTATTTTGATTGAAAATGCTCACAAGACGATATTTAATTTAGTTCCAAGCGTCCTTTAGCGTCTTACACCTGACCACTAGGTGGCTGCACTGCACACTGAGCAGCTCTACACCTCACCAGAACAACACCAGCTTGTATTAAATGCTGTCAGCCTCGCAGTTTTTGTTGTTATGAGACATGTACTACTTAGTTTTATTTGGGATGGGTACTGAACCCAAACTCTGTGCCACGTTGCAGCCAGTATCATATATGGGTATTTTGGTACTTTGTAGTGGCTCAGATAACAAGGAATGAAGGAGTGAAGCTGCACAGCCTGTCATGCATGGAGCTTCAGTCAAAATGCAAAGCAGATCAAAGCTCTGATGACACTGTATGCCGTCACAGTCAGATCATAAAAGGTTTTTTTTTTAAAGAAACCTGCACATATGGTACATTGTGACCAGAACTTCTTCCAGAACACCCAGCAGCCAATCAGAATAGAGTATTCACCCTCAAGTGCAGAAACACAATGTTAGTTTCTTATGACTGTATATCAGCATCTTTGTTTTCTTGTAGTAATACTTCAGACATTAAAGTCTTTACAGTTCTGCTTATCTTACTGTTGATGTGTTTTGTGCACACACATTACACTTCTGAGTTAACACTTTATTAATTTAAACATTTCAGACAATGGACATGAAGAATTTATTTTGTTCCCTTTATTTTGTTTGAGAGCTGCATATTGTTGTATGAAATTTATTTTGTAAAACCTTGTGATTAAAAGTGTGATTAATCTGATTAATTTTTTTCTTCGAATTGTAGCACTAGTTTAAATAGGCTGCTAAAATTAGTGAATAATATCGAAAACATTTTCATAAATACACAAAGTACACCTGAAAATTGTGAAATAAAAGTAGATGAACTCTTATGAGAAATGTAACTTAATAGTGAATTGTATAAATAGAAAATAGTTTCAATCAGATTTGTGCATATATTATTATTGATTTTTGCGTAGCTTTGGATTCGTAATTCTTGATTTGTGTTTAACTTTGGATTTGTGCCTGCTTGGTTATAGATTTGTGAGTAACTGGATTTGTGCGCGTGTAATTCTTCATTTTTTTGAAAATTTGGATTTGTGCGTGCGTAATTTTTGAGTTTGAGTAAAGCTTGAGACTTGTGCTGTCAGAATCCTTATCCTCTTCGGATATAAGAAAATCTAGAAAAATCTAGTTCAGTTTCAAGACATTCTATGTGGGTGGAGTCACAAAAGATGGGTCTAGCTGGAAGCACCAGCTACCTATAGTGTACACATTCTGCTTGTCCTCAACATTGCACGGCTGTCCATTACCAAAGAAGTAACATTTTAAAAACAGAAAGTTTGAACTTTTGATACTTCTAAATCAATATTGCAGACCCACAGGTGAAGTAGTGCATGCACGCTGAAGTCGCGGCCTAGCCTCAGCCAGACTTTTTCAGGCCCAAGACAACTAGAGCGAGACCTGCTGTGTAAGTGTTCAATTCTTCTGGTGTCTCATCTCCCCTTTTTTAGGTTCAGATTCACTTTAACCCCCTGTTTAAGAATAGAGTATTAACCTCCCATTAACGGAAGCTAAACAGGAAAATTTGTTTCAAATATTGATATAATGATATTAGCTCTGCCACATTTCCAGTCCATTATCAACTATGCAGGAAGGTTTTCTTTAAAAAAAAGAAATGTGTGGCAACAGATTGACAGTTAAACAGGAGGATAGTTAAAACTCTAAAAGCTGGAGAAGGTTAAAAAACATTGAGAGCTGCTAATGACGTGAAGGAAGCATGAAGAATGCCCTGTATAAAGCATTGCACACAGATGCAAAACATTTCAGTCAAAATGCATTAAGAGCAAATACAGCAAAAACTTATAGAAACTTCTATGCTTGTTTATCACATGAGGTTTTTGAATTGTCAGAGGCAGATTACCTGTTATCAGATGGAACCACATAAACATTTTTAGTGCCAAGTCCCAGCAAAGCTGCAGCTTTGGACATGGAATAATGTCCCTGAAAGAGATGAGACATTTTTACAGACTGTGAAGATGGAATTACTTCTCCTTTCCCTGAGAAACATCTTAAAAAGTCTGAGATATTCAAGAAAGCCCTTTAAAGTCCCACTCCAAGTCTCTCGTGATCTGTTGTAAAAGCATTCCCAGATGTATTTTTTTGGACATAGTTTCTGCAGTGCAATATTGCAGCATTCAATATTGGAGTCTATCTAGTTCTAAAGTTTTGAGCCAGATGTTGTCACAGTTGAGGAAAATAAAGACATTAATGGACCTATTTGTCTGCAAGTGAATGTCTCAGACTGGAGTGAAGCCTCTGGCCTGATGACAAGCTTTCTGCATTTGCTCATCTCCTCCTCATTCACCACGATTTGAATAAAGTAATACTCAGAAACACAGTTTTGATCAGATTTTTTTAAATGCCACAAGAGCATGATAAACACATGCAAAAGAGTTTTTATCGGAGTGGACCTTCCAGCATAAAGTCAATTTTATGTTACCATTTTGGAATTCAGTCTCTTTGTAAAATGCACAATATAAAGATAAGCGTTAAATGGTAATATTGTAACTAAGCTCATCAAAACATCTCTAGGTTCCAAGCAGCTCGAGATTTGAGAGAAATGGTGGGACAGTATATTATACATTAGATTTGATGTTTTATTTCAAGCATTCAAACAAGAAAAATGCGTACAATCCAATCAATCATCAGAGGTTTAGATCCATCAGACACAGGATAAATTGCAGCTGTAGTTTTAAGAACAATCCAGCAGCACAAAACAGAATCCACACAAGCACTGAAGTTCCATCATGCAGAGAAAACTAGAACATGATAATGAGTATTGGTGTTCATCTGAAGGTTGTGAAAATCTTTCCCATTTTTAACAAGACTGATGTCAATTTTTGAATCTGGAGGGAGGGAGGGCAGGTCTGGTTGGTTCACTGTTCTGTCTGCAGTTCAGACAAACATGCAGACAGACTGCTGGAACAACATTTACTACACACACATTCTTAGGCTCCAAAGACCTGGACAATTTTCTGGGGGTTTTGGCCCCCTTCCAGTCTTCCACTCCTCTTGGTGTGTTGGAGCTTCTAAAATTGTGATCATTTCCATACAAATGACTGTATCCTTTAGTTTGGTGTGTTTCAGTTATGTTTTCTAGGTTCTTGTCAAATTCTGTTTTCATGTTTAGTTTAGACCTCTGTCAGTCACACCAGGTTGAAGATGTTAACCATCCACAGCTTGATTAAAGGTAAACCTCCTCCGTATATTCAAGTCCTGCTGCAACCTGCTGCGGCCGCTGCGGTTCTCAATAAAGCTTTGAAGAGCTGATGAAGACACCCACCTCCTGTGATGTAAACAAGACCAGTCGTGGAACATCATAGAGCCCGACCTCTTTAATGTCTGGACAGAATCGATATCTGGCTAAATTCACAGCATACATGTTGGACATTGAGCCACCTGGAAGAAAGATTGTGCCCAACAATTAATTTGCAACTAAACAGATTCAACATTTTTCACTGATGTACCTGGATTAAAGATGCCATCTCCTCCCTCATCCCAGCCGATCAACTCCATCATCTTTTTCAACACAGCATCCTCCATCAACGTAAAGACTGGTGCCATCTCATATGTGTACCTGATCCAAATCACACGCCACAAGAGTCTCCTGGATCAAACACTTCTGGACTGTAAATACCAACAATAACATGTCACTTACAGACTGGTTTTGACTGCTTCAGTGATGAAGCTTGCCACCATGGAGTAAGGCTCCATCCCTGCGAACAGCTGGTTAAAAAAACGAGGATGACCTGCAAAGATGAAGAGTCAGGTCAGTACATCAAAATACCTCCTAGAGCCAGTTGGTTGGTGAGATATCAGCTGTGCTTTTGGACGCAGAATAAATTGTCTATTTTTTAAAAACTATCTAGTCAGATAGTTACTGGACTTTAATTTTTAATTTCTCAAAATGGCATTGTACAAAATAAATTTAAGTTTAGTTAATACAAGTTTTTTTTTATTTAAAGAAATCCATTTTTTTTAACTCGCTAAATCCCTTGCAAGGTCATGCGGCTGCTGAAGCTGTCCCAGCTACTGTTTGACAAGGCAGGCCTGGTGACCCGGACAGGTCACTAGTGAAGTTCACCAGTCTGTTGCAGAACTCCTCCATTAATTACAGAACATATACCAGTACATTATCAGGGTTCCCGCAGGGCCTTAGAAAGTCTTAAAAAGCCCTGAATCTACACATTTGGAAATAACATGAAAAGTCTTAAAGTCTTAAATGTTGATATCTGAGCTTTAAAAATGTTGCTGTTTGAAATGTCACCCTACCACATTTTTCATTTTAGAACTTAATATTTTCAACTATGACTCTTTTGATCAAATAATGTAACAAAAGAGTGGCAGAACCAATCGTTACTGTGATACGTTGGATGCACACTGCTAGTTTAAAATAAAAAGAAAGAAAAGCAAAGTACAAACTACTACAGTGGCACAGACAACATACATCAAGATAAGAATCTGCAGTTGGAATGATGAGGAAATCTACAATTAACCAGACAATTCTATTCTATTGTTTGTCAATTCTATTCATTGATTGCTTTTTATTTCTTTGTTTTTTTAATGTCACATTCAGAAGTACTGTGGTTTTATTTGTTAAAGGAATTATTGTTTTGAAACTTAAGAATGTCACAGCAGCAGCAGCAGCCTGCCTGCTGCCAATCAGCTGATTCCCTCCACCTGTGCCTGCTACTACATATCTCTCCCTCTGTCCTTCAGTCTCTGATGAATCGTTGCACTACAGACTTCCAGAGAAACCTCCAGCAATGCTCATACTCAGCTTGTCTGCCTGCCTGCTCCGTCAGCTCAGCTTGCCTGCCTGCCTGCTCCGTCAGCTCAGCTTGCCTGCATGCCTGCTCCATCAGCTCAGCTTGCCTGCCTGCCTGCTCCGTCAACTCAGCTTGCCTGCCTGCACCGTCAGCTCAGCTTGCCTGCCTGCCTGCCTGCTGCGTCAGCTCAGCTTGCATACCCCTGCCTCTCTCCTGCTCAAATTCCTCCTAAGCCTCGTAAGTCCCCGCACCTTCTCCTTTTTGGAAACATTCCCAGACATCCCTGGTGATTTTGTGTTACAAGAACTAGTGACTAAGCCCCAGGATCCTGAGTTTTGCCACTCCCTCTTGGAGTCAATTTTCTTCCCCTATCGCCTCTACCTGGAGCCATGCCTTTCTTGCCGTACAGAGGACTCCTCTCCTTCTCTTCCCTGCAAGTCATCTCTCCTCACCTCAATCGCCCGTTGCTCTCCAAGGCCTGGGGGAGAACATCTGAGTGAAAGACTTTAATAAACCTGGTTTTCTTCTACTCCTGAGTTTGTCGTATTTTGGGTCCCTGAAGCACATCCTGACACAAAAAGCCTCAAATGAAGAGACTTGCAGGAACCTTGATGATGTGTCAAGTAAGTGACCTTCAGGTCCTGAACATGAAGCCTTACTGGTCTTGACGCTGTATCTGATGGCATTTTTGCACCGCTGCAGAATTTTGGAGTCGTTTTCCCCCCCATCTTTCAGCTCCAGGTCCAGCAGCGCTCTTAGCTGTTCAGGCGACTGCCACTCACAAACCTGTTACAGCAGGAGCAAACGGTCAGGCAGAATCAAAACGTAGGTCCACAGTAAATTAAAAGGTTTACCTTTTCTTGGACATCAGTGGCCTTTCTTACTGCTTCGTCAATAATCACATCCATGGCTTCATGGATGAAGTGCTCTGCTGCATTAATTTCCACAGCTGATTCCTTCACAGCACGACCATCTCTGACAGCCTGACAGACTTTGCTGAGAGGCCTTAAGCCCGCCTCAGGGCCCTGGCCTTCACAAGGAAAGAGAGGTGAGGCCATTAGGATCAGGTCTTTGGATTTTTTTGTCATGATTGTGCTGCAGCCCTATCCTATTAAGCATGAATCACAGCAGCTGTGTATGTATATAAACAGTGGATCATATTGTAGCTCAAGTGTGTTACTCAGATTTTGGACCTTTTTTTTGGCCCTGACCTGTGTGACTTTTCCCTGACCTGGTTTTCTGTGCTTAAGCTATGGTCACACATACCATAATACCACCATGCGGTAACCTAAATGCCACTTTTTCATCAAATTCAGCAGGCTGGTGGCTGCGGCAACTTTTTGACATTGGTCAGTCACCGGCTTGGCACAATGGAAGTTGTGCAGTCTGGTGGCTGAAAAGTTTCCTCTAGTTTTTCATGTGTTGGTGCATACATACAAGCTCTCTGAGTGCACTGGGAGCAACCCAGCCCCCACCCCCGGCGTGCACAGTTCGTGCCACTCTGAGGCCCCTCCCAGCACGCCCTGTGGTGCTGAGGCTGCCCCCCTTTTCTCTTTTTTGTGATACTTGCATCTGAGATAAGAAGGATGAGCTTATTTGAGCATTTATGTGAAACTCAGGGAAGGCAGGAAAAGAAGGAAATAAAGAACAATTCCCAGCCGACATTCGGTTTCTGAACACCATATCTTTCATTTATTTTTGTTTGATGTAAATAGGAAAGTTGTGTATGTAAATTCCATGTATCTTTGTTTTGTGTGCTGCACATATTTTCTTGTGCGCTGAGAATGTGCGAGCAATGCGTGATTGCTCAAGGGCACAGGGAACATTGCCTGGGCGGCCAGACTGCCACTGTCTGCATTTGTCACCATGCCAACGGCTTTGAGAAAAATCAGGCAGTAGCAGCTAATTGTTAAGATTCTGCCGATCACCCTACCCATCACGCAGAGGCAGTTTTGTATGTGACCATAGCATTAAACCTGGATATGTTTTCCATAGTGATGGAGAAACCAAAGTATCAATTTGTATTGAAAATGTTCAGGGTTGTGAAGCATTTTACTCAATGAAATCTATTGGCTAGACTACAAAATTGCATCAGCATGGAACAAAAAAGCCAGAATGTACCAAGTCATGTGTAGCAATCAAACTTCTGTGATTTCTAAAATCTGTTTCTTTCATAGACAATCGTATTGTAACTGTGTCATATAGTGACATTTCATTAATGAAATGTGAAGCAAACACTAACCACTGCAAGATCGGTTAGAAAAATTACATCAGATTTTTAAAATACCACATTTTACAAAAGAATAGAGTGAAATATTTAAGAAGATAGTCAGGTTTTTAAAGGATTACACCTTTTTTAGCAGGAGAAGCAGCACGCACACATTCACTACACACTAACTAAACATTCACTGCTCAATTTATTTGTATTTGTGCTGAATGTGTGCATCAGTCTATTTATATGTTAAAATGTCTGAGTGCAAATGCCAGTAAATGACGTGTTTTACTAAACTATGTGTAAGCAATGTGTCCATAGCAACAATACGACATTCAATCCAATACATTCCGGACACGATGTTCAGGCTTTCTCCAGACAAACTTCTGTTCCATCATCTGGACAAAAACAACAATAAGAAATGAACTTTCTCTCTGAACTGATGCTTTACTAAACCCATTGTGGCGATCAGCACGTCACTTTCCTTTGCTGCTGGAGTCAGGGTCTGCCCGGTCAGCGGCGCATTGCGTTACCATGACAATGGGGTGCATTACTTATCAAATAGTCTGCCTTTTGTGGAAAGTGATCTAAACCTAAAAAATAACTAGAATAAAGTCATAAAAATCAATTCAATATTTATTTTGTTTGTAAATGAACATGGTATAAGTGGTATTGTTCCTGACAAAGTATGCATTCAGGATCTGATGCACGCTGTGGAAGCCTGTATCAGCGGAAGATGGTTGCTTTTCAGAGTGTAATTAATTAGTGTTAATATGTTGTAATTAATTGCATATGTTAACGTGTTAATGTTGACAGCCCTAACATATTTATTTATATATTTTATATATTATTTTTTTCATAATTTTTATGCTCCGCTGATGTCGCCTGGCCTTTTTAAAAAGTGGCAGGACTGTTTATATCTTTTTTTCCTGCATTACAACGTTATCAAGATAATTTTCCTGCCAGAGGATCAATATCATTCTAAAAGGTTTAATTCTATCAGCTCATTCAGATGAATCGATGCTTCTGGACTCGATGTTTATGCCTGTCACCCCATGATGTATTTTTTAAGGTACTTAACTGGAGAAATTTGTATTCAAGACAAAGACAAATCATATTCAAAACAGACGTGTGAAATGTAAAACAAAAGGTTATATTCATATTTTTTCTGCAAAGTTGTGAATAAAGTATAAATGTGTGCACAACTTTGTATTTATGACAGTTTCTTTTTGACAGTTTCCTTACCCCACAGTTAACAAGTAAAAATTATATAACAAGTAAAAAACGGTTGTTCTTGACGTTCAAAACTGGTCATCAAACTATAAAGTTTTAATAAGTTAACCATCCTGACAAGAACTTTAATGCGCTGCTCCTCTTGTGACCCTCTTGTTGTTTTGACCCACTTCGTAGTTCCTGGCCAATGACTAAAGAGATCTTTAGTCACATTGTTTTCTTTACACGCTTTGGTCCGAAACAGAAATCTCCTGTAGACACCAGTCTGAATGCAGACCAAACTCAATCTTTTGGATTTGATCTGAACCAAATTAAATCCCAGTCTGAATACACCTGAACTGAAACCGTTTTCTAATAATGTCTGGATTGAAAGTTTAATTCAGCTCGACACTTCAGGCACTTTTGAAAAATTTGAAGTTTAATGTTTAAATAGAAATAGGAAAATAAAATAAACAGGATTCAGGTGAAGTGCCAACAGGCACTTTTAAGCTAAATTAAAATGATGTATTTACACAAAAAGGAATCAAACATTTTTGTCATTTTTTTGATTAAGACTAAAGCAAAACTAATAAAGCTTCAATACGTTCACATATTGAACATGAATATGATATAATGTTTGTCTTTTTTGTGTAAAATGAGCATGTTGTGATCATAGAATTGTTCAAAAGTGACAGTTGCTCTGGCACAAACAGTTAAAACATTTATTTTAAAAAAACACTGTTTAAAAGATTATATTATTGTTATTTGTGAGGTTACATAAAATTGCATATTAATAAACTGGAGGGAAAAACTACTACCTGGGAAAATTTTATGCTAATTTAGTTGAAAATTAACTATTAAAATTATTCACAACTTTTACTAGAAAAGTTAGGAAAAGCAGCTGCAACTTCTGACTTTTCTTTCTCAATAGACTTTATTCATGACCTACTTCTGCGTTCGCCCCTTGACCGCTCAATCATTTCCGGTTATGTTGTTTACATGGAAATAGCGGCGTATTTGGAGTTTACAATATTACTTTTGGAGCTACCCAGAGTCACTATAAATTATGTTAAGCACAGTGTTTGTCTTTGTAGCAAAACACACCAAAATTAAAGACAAAAAGAATTTCATTTTTTTGTGTGATCCTGCATAGCACACTTTAAAAGTAATTTGCTAAAAGTGATGTTATCCGCATGTACGATCATCTTAAAACTTGATGGAAATTCATGTTGGCGACACATAATACATGAAGCCAACATGCAGATTGCTGGATTATGCATTTTAAGTGCCTCCGAGGATAAATGTTGTTACTGGTCGTATGTAATGAATGTTAAACTGTCACCCAAAGCACAGAGCGCAGTGATCGGCAGACACAACTCTGGAACCATTTGGCCTATTACCTGTAACCCTAATCCTTACCTTTCCTCCGAGCCAAAAAAAAAAAGTTCAGCCATGGCTGAACGGAAAAAATAAGTTCTAATAGTCACTTTCATTTTGGCTAATGCTAACAAGCATAAAGGACATATTTATTGTTCGCCATCTGCATATTTATGATCTGTTAGTGTTTTCATTCTTCCACAGCAGAGCCTTTCTACATTTCTGTTAATGTCATTTTCAGTGTCAGATAAAGCAGTCTGACGGAGAGGTGATGGTTCGAGCACGCTGCTGGCCGCTCTATAAAGAAGGCAAAGGCTCCTCATCAGCTGGGAGTAGAACCAGCAGTCTGACGGCGAGGTGACGGTTCGAGCACGCTGCTGCCGCTCTATAAAGAAGGCAGAGGCTCCTCATCAGCTGGGAGTAGAACCAGCAGTCTGACGGCGAGGTGACGGTTCGAGCACGCTGCTGCCGCTCTATAAAGAAGGCAAAGGCTTCTCCTGTTTGGTGTTTCAGGCAAACTTTGCCTTTTTGAATGTCTGCAGCTCCCCGCTCTGTCAGGGGAGACGGAGAACACGTTTCACACACCTCGGTGCAGGACAGCTAATGGGACTTTAACTTTAAGTTAACTTTATCTCATTGTAAATATATGCGGACAACAAGAAAATCCAGCCTTGGATGCACTTAAAACATGTGCTGCCTGCACAATGAGCGACTTTGCTGCACGTTTAACGTGTGGCCAACGTGAATTTCCTTCACTATTTATGCTGGTCGCACGTAAGTACATGTGAATAACATCGGTCATGTAAGAAATAAACAAAATGAAACGATACCAGGTATAGTACACAGAGATTTGCTAAGTCGATGCATACAGTTAGCCACAACCGGAAATAGAAGAGCGGTCTTATTTTAAAACGGAAATATGTCACACAGCTCTGTGCATAGAGACCATTATTACAAAAAATTCATGTGAGATTATGAAGGGACTGAACATCAGACTATAGAGTATTCCTTTAAGACATTTTTGGATACTGGTGTGCAGCAGAATTTTTGTCAAGGAAGAAGTGTACCTTGGCTCTGCTTTAATCGTCCTTCAACAATTCTACCACTTTTTTCTTTGTTGTACTGAATGACCCCCATCTCTGTCATCACACTCTTTCTCCCCTCTCGTCAAAATATAAATGCACGCAGATAAAATAAAACTAATGTCCTACTCTAATCATCTTTTGATCTATTTTAAAAGCATTTCCAGTGGTCTTTTAATAATGATTTGGCCATTTCTGGGCAAAAACAACCTGTGTCATTTCCTGAGATAGTTTCTGCAGAGCAGCAGTAGTTCATCCAAAATTCACCTCTAGGTTCTGGATTAGCTTTAATGCATATAATATAACTTAATACATATATAATATAGTCCAACGCCATTATTTTTCTCTTTTTTAATCAATAAAATTGATTCAGGAACAGTTGGTGTGCTTCCTTCTGTTTCTCTTGCAGGTGGTTGACTTGAACTCCGTCTGTCTTTTTTCCATAGCATATGAATGTTTCTGGTTGCATGAATCTCACAAATATTCTTATCTTCATAGTGATGATTATTCATGTATTTTCAGTCATTCGTACTCACTTTCACCATGTTGAATCTTTTTTTTATCTGAGAATAACAATTTAAAGTGATAAGAAACAGTGCAGAGCTAATGTGCAAATGTTAAGGTTATCATGCAGCGAACGCCTGTTCTTATGTAAGTGTGGTTGACATTACTGCAGTGTCGCTTTAGACAGGCTTCTTTGTTTGAAGAAAGTGGAAAGATTTAAACGTATCTTTCTGTATTGACGACTGTTTTCCATTTTTTAACTGTTACCAATGTTAGGTAAATGGCCTGATATGTATTTAGGTTTTTTTTTTTTTTAACTCAAACTGGTATCAGTTATAAAAGGGAGACAAAGATAGAAAAGTTTAAATGGTCTGATATGTGCTGCACAGTGGAACAGTGGTTTGCTCTTTTGCCTCAAAACAAGAAGGCCCCAAGTTCAAGTCCCTGACCAGCACCACCAATGGGGGACCTTTCTGTGTGGAGTGTGCATGTTCTCCTCGTGCATGCGTGGGTTTTCTCCAGGGACTCCGGCTTCCTCCCACCATCCAAAAACATGCTTCATAGGTTCATTGGTTAGATCCTAAATCGTGTGTATAGCTGTGTGATTGTGGCCCTGAGACAAACTGGCGATCTGTCCAGGGTGTCCCCTGTCCTCCCCCACTCGTGGTTGGGTTAGGTTCTGACATCCCTGTGACCCTGAAAGGGGTTTAGAAAATGAATGGGCCTGATATGTCATGTGACTAACAGTTGTGGTTTTAACTCATGAGCCCTTACAAATGCATGGATGTGGAGATGCAGCAGTACAGGCTGCGATCCACCTGACAACGGCTGCAGTGTGTACATGAGGACAAATTCAGATGAAACATGACAGAGGTCAATAATTGTTGCAGAAAATGCACTGAGTTGGTCTCCGAGTTAAGAAGGATGTCACACCAATGCTAAACAAACAATTGTTGTGTTCAGACAAAGAACTTATTTCTACAACTCCACACTCTGAAGTCCTGTCACAACAGCAGTCTTCTTCCATCAGTTTGATATTCAGGTTTAAAATGGACTTCCACATGGCAACATTCATGGTTTTAGTTTTTGCTATATAAATATAAACTAGAAGCAACTTTTTTCATTCAACTATGCAGTTAACTATCACTTCTGCATCTTTTCCTTATGCTACAATGGGTGAACATCATTTCTTTATTTAGGATTTTCCTCACTAGACACAAACCCTGCAGAAAACTACCTTTTACATGCATGGGGCTTAAGTACAGCTACAAGAATATTTCTTTTTTATGCTTGTAGTCTGTGCAGATGGTGTTTTTGCTGCCAACTGCTTTGAACTAGTGCCCTCTCTAGCTATTTATTTTCAAAAGGGAATTTGATTTAAGTGCTCTGAAAAATGGATTTAACTTTTTAATTAGAATACAAGTGCTGCCTAACATTTAAGCCAATCTCTGCATCATTCAGACAGCTTCATGTTCATGCTTGTTTTCTTGCCTTTGGTTTGAAAATCATTTTGTTTTTGCAAAGTTTGTTTTTTGCAACAAAGTCAGCAAGAAAAGAAAGATACAAGCAGCTCACCACCCACTGCTGACTGAGAGGTGCCCTTACAAGGGCAGAATTGATGGTATTCATGTGTGAACCCAATAACAGCAAAAACATTGGATTTAGCTCAGTTAATTGAAAGCCTCCATGATGCAGAACATTAAAGCATTGATGCATTTTTTGGTAAAACCAGCTGAGGTAAATAAGTAGGGAAATGTGCATATTTGACCAACATTCAGATAGAAATCACTACGTGGTGTAAATGAAGTTAATCCTACAGACATAAAAAGTGAAGTCATTGTGGCAGGGTTATGCATTTCTCTTGTGCTGCAGAGTAAGACAGTTCACTTCTGCTCGAGCATTTGAAATTCTCCATCTGAACTCACCATTCATGTGTTGCTCCATGTTCAATGCCACTTCTCAGCTGAGATGTTAAAGAATTTTGCCCCCCGCTCCTGATTGGACTCCACCTGCAGAAGTCTGTAATGATGCCTGCATTTATACACAAGTCCTGATGTCATGGAATTTCCCACTGAAGCCAGAGGAAGTTACCTAGGAAAATCTATAGCATCACACAGAGCTGCTCTATTCAACCTCTAGTGATGGCTTATAGAAATGTCATCTTATAAATTAGATCAGTTGTGAAGAACACATCTCCTGCCCCTAAAATGAAGTCATGGGGACCCTCTTCCATGTATGCATTTGGATACAATTCAAATAGTTCTTAAAAATCAACAGCAAAACCTAATGAAACGTATGTCATTGGTGGGTCAAACCATTGGTTCAAGCGTTCCCACAGCAGGGTAATCATTCATCAGCAACACAGACAAATGGGATTTTAAAGATAAGACTTGGGTGGGGTTTTATCAGAGCTATTAATCTTTATCAACTCAACCACTTGCTATCAGCATGCAGCAGACTTTTATCACCAAAATTTTCAGTGCCAAAATTACATGTTGGATGATGAGAATGTTTTGTGAAAATTGCTTGAAAACGCCACCACACAGCATTAAGTCTGTTACTGTGAAAGTGCACTGGGTTTTGCTGTCACCCCCAACCACAGTGATGCATTTTGATTGAAGTTGGAGAGCTCATCTTTATTTTTGAGCAGTGCTTTCTTGAATCCCTTTTTCCAAAATATAAAGCGGTTCTGTGGGGCAAAGTTGAGAAACTGGTGCAGGGGTTAGATCAAACACGCATGAAACACATGTTCAAACTAAAGGTTGTGCAACACACTTTCACTTGACCGTGAGCTGCTGCAAGGCTGCACCATGTCCTTTCACCTATCACGGAAAATTACTGAATCTGAACGTACAGTGGAAAATTACAGCATCTTTCCACATGTCACGTGGGCTAGTTTAATGACAGCTCTAAAAAGAGGACATCAAGGTGAGATAAGTCTGCACTCACAAACCAGTGAAGCTGAGCCGTAGTGAGCAGCAGCCATACGATTTCTGTGGTTCAAGGTGCATAGAAGGCCATCCCTGCAGGGTGGACTGCATTAACAGTGGTGCTCTCTTAGACCAAACTTCAAGTTGCAGCATCACAAAACTGCATTTTTTTTCAAACTTGGAATTTTTATTGAGAAAAATAAGCAGACCACAACCCATAAAGCATTCCGAGCATCCAGAATTGACATTGACACTTTATTTGCATTATATAGATCTACACACCCCCTTATGCCTGGTTAATGAACAATCAACAAATACATACAACAAGGCATTATATATCTTTGTGTTTTCTGATTTATGTAGTGAGTCCAGCTTTCACAGTATTTGGAAAATGTGTTTGTTGCAAGTCTTAAAAGTAAAGGTCAGTCTCTCAATGTGACAAATGTCTTTAATATTTGATATCCAGTCCTATGGAGTTTCTGGGTTATAGCTTGTATTCACTTCCACCAACAATATTAAACAGAGGTGAGATAAGTTACCCAGATAACTCACAGAACAGTCCTTTGGTAAGTCTGATCCATTTTTGATCTCAACACCTCTGACCTAAAGGGTCTGATCTTGTCACAGCTTCAAAAAGTATAAAATGGTTCCACAATTCCACCAACACTGGTCTTCATTTGATTTGTTGTGATGTGTGATTGAAATGTTTGGTGTAATAAAAAAACAAATTGTGTTTTTCCGCCCCTGCAACAGACTGGTGACTTGTCCAGGGGTGTTCTGGACATTATAATGTTCATTCCTTCCTATAAACAACCTGAAAGTGGTATTTTCATCTGTTCATCCTCTAAAAACCTGCACTCTGAGCACCAGCCCCTCACAATCCATAAAAATGAGTGGATTCTAATGACATCACAAAGTGAGAACAGCCCCTCCAGGAAGAGTCTGGGCTGCCAACACAGCCCCCAGGCAAACACACACACTTTCTCTGCTGAGCTAGTGGCGATCATTTTAAATTAATGAAACTGTATATCTTCTAATAGTGTCCTGTCTCCAATCTCTGCTGGGTCTATCAGGTGTTTGTTGTTTTAGTCTCTAATAGTGGCCGGGCCGTCAAATGAGCTGTAGTTCGCATTTGGCCCAAATGATTTCCTGAAATTGCACTTCAAGCACTTGATCTTGTCACGGAGTGGAAACCCAGGAGCAGGAGTGACTTGGATCCGGAACGTGAGAGGCAAAGACGTTTTATAAACAAAAATGAAAATAGGAACAGAGACTAGAAAACCAGGAAGACTGCAGAAAAACACGAGATTCTGCAAGACTGACAAACCAAAAGGGAACACCTTATAAACTTGAAAACTAAATGAGCTGATGGAGAGCAGCTGAGAGCACAGGAGGCGGAGCTGCTAATCTGTCTGCACATAACAGATCTGTCATCTAATTGCATTTTTTAGATTTGAAAAATAAAATCACGTCTGAGTGACAGTCTCTTCTCACAATGAGCTTTTCCCCTCCATTGAATTGTAAGGAAAGAGTCCAGTGAAGCAACGCTGTGACTCCACCCACCTTCATAAAAACTGCTGCTTTTTTTTTTCAATAAAACAGAGTTACATGACTTTCCGGGTCAGTCTTCATGAATGGGGGGGTTTAAATTAATAAGCACTCTACAGCGAGATGAAATGGACACATAACGATTCTCCTGTGTTTTGAGACTGTTGCCGGTGAGATGACAGGTGGGGGTGATATGAGCGCATGTCTGGAATACGAGTAGTGCATGAGAGGAAAAAGCTGTTGGACGTTTCTGACTGCACAAGTAACCGCTCCGACTATGATCCTCTGCGTTGTGCTCCAGTGAATAACACTTTGACAAAAGTGAATTTATTTTAATTGGGATAACAGAAGACAAAACATTATATTGTCTCATTTTTCCCCCCAGGTTTACCCTCATCCAAGGACTGCAGCAGTCTAAAGGTACACTCACACCAAAAGCGTTTCACGTGGCCAATTTGCAAGGCCCGCCCCTTTCACACCACACGAAGAATTCTCTGCTCATCGCGTGACCAAAAAATATGTCACTAATGTTTGTGGTGGTGGTGCATACAACTAATGTTTGTAGCCTGATTGCTACAAGGAGCCAGCAGCTAATGCTTGTAGCCTGATTGCTACATGGAGCCAGCAGCTAATGTTTGTAGCCTGATTGCTACATGGAGCCAGCAACTAATGTTTGTAGCCTGATTGCTACATGGAGCCAGCAACTAATGTTTGTAGCCTGATTGCTACATGGAGCCAGCAGCTAATGTTTGTAGCCTGATTGCTACAAGGAGCCAGCAGCTAATGTTTGTAGCCTGATTGCTACATGAAACTAGTAGCTAATGTTTGTAGCCTGATTGCTACATGGAGCCAGCAGCTAATGTTTGTAGCCTGATTGCTACATGGAGCCAGCAGCTAATGTTTGTAGCCTGATTGCTACATGGAGCCAGCAACTAATGCTTGTAGCCTGATTGCTACATGGAGCCAGCAACTAATGTTTGTAGCCTGATTGTGACATGATGCTAGCAGCTAATGTTTGTAGCCTGATTGTGACATGATGCTAGCAGCTAATGTTTGTAGCCTGATTGCTACATGGAGCCAGCAGCTAATGTTTGTAGCCTGATTGCTACATGGAGCCAGCAACTAATGTTTGTAGCCTGATTGCTACATGGAGACAGCAGCTAATGTTTGTAGCCTGATTGCTACATGGAGCCAGCAGCTAATGTTTGTAGCCTGATTGCTACATGGAGCCAGCAACTAATGCTTGTAGCCTGATTGCTACATGGAGCCAGCAGCTAATGTTTATAGCCTGATTGCTACATGGAGCCAGCAACTAATGCTTGTAGCCTGATTGTGACATGATGCTAGCAGCTAATGTTTGTAGCCTGATTGTGACATGATACTAGCAGCTAATGTTTGTAGCCTGATTGTTACATGACGCTAGCAGCTAATGTTTGTAGCCTGATTGCTGAATGGAACTAGCAGCCAATCTTTTTAGCCTGATGGCTACATGGAACCATCAGCTAATGTTTGTAGCCTGATTGCTACATGGAGCCAGCAGCTAATGTTTGTAGCCTGATTGCTACATGGAGCCAGCAACTAATGCTTGTAGCCTGATTGCTACATGGAGCCAGCAACTAATGTTTGTAGCCTGATTGCTACATGGAGCCAGCAGCTAATGTTTGTAGCCTGATTGCTACATGGAGCCAGCAACTAATGCTTGTAGCCTGATTGCTACATGGAGCCAGCAACTAATGTTTGTAGCCTGATTGCTACATAGATCCAGCAGCTAATGTTTGTAGCCTGATTGCTACATGGAGCCAGCAACTAATGCTTGTAGCCTGATTGTGACATGATGCTAGCAGCTAATGTTTGTAGCCTGATTGTGACATGATGCTAGCAGCTAATGTTTGTAGCCTGATTGCTGAATGGAACTAGCAGCCAATCTTTTTAGCCTGATGGCTACATGGAACCATCAGCTAATGTTTGTAGCCTGATTGCTACATGGAGCCAGCAGCTAATGTTTGTAGCCTGATTGCTACATGGAGCCAGCAACTAATGCTTGTAGCCTGATTGCTACATGGAGCCAGCAACTAATGTTTGTAGCCTGATTGCTACATGGAGCCAGCAGCTAATGTTTGTAGCCTGATTGCTACATGGAGCCAGCAACTAATGCTTGTAGCCTGATTGCTACATGGAGCCAGCAACTAATGTTTGTAGCCTGATTGCTACATAGATCCAGCAGCTAATGTTTGTAGCCTGATTGCTACATGGAGCCAGCAACTAATGCTTGTAGCCTGATTGTGACATGATGCTAGCAGCTAATGTTTGTAGCCTGATTGTGACATGATGCTAGCAGCTAATGTTTGTAGCCTGATTGCTACATGGAGCCAGCAGCTAATGTTTGTAGCCTGATTGTGACAAGATGCTAGCAGCTAATGTTTGTAGCCTGATTGCTACATGGAGCCAGCAGCTAATGTTTGTAGCCTGATTGCTAAATGGAGCCAGCAGCTAATGTTTGTAGCCTGATTGCTAAATGGAGCCTGCCACCCCACCCTCTCGCACTCTCTCTCACCTGACCCCCACAACATAAACTACCTGAAACCAAATACTTGTTACACACAGCTGGTTTGTTGGGTCATGTTTTTGGCGGTGTAGCGGCTGACATTTATGAAGTTATAAATTCAGTTTGTTGAATAATAACCACGCAAGGTCAGAAAATACCCAGACTTTCTTTTTGTCCTGCTAAACGTCAACATGAAATGTTAAGTTTTGAAATGAATACTACAGCTGATCACCACTGCATTTACTCGGGACAAAAAAAGAAGAAGAATGACACTGTGTAATTGTAGAAAATGTATTTTACTATAATTGGTATACTAAGGAAAAAGTAAAACATTTAATTTTACATGCCATAAAAGCACCATCACAGAATTAACTTGCATTATGGCCCAATCCGAAATCTTCCCTTCTCCCTACCACTCCATTTGTAGGGGCATCTGTAGTGAAAGTGGTGTCCGAAAATATTTTTTAAAAATGCTACCCTCGCAGCAGATGGATACAGAAGCCTCCGCGAGGGAGTTCCACGTTGCACTAAGCTGCAGAGAAGAAGCACTTTTCTTCATGTGGATGCGCTCTAAAGCACAGAAGTTTACATTTAAATGTAAGTAATCTCATTTTGTTTTAGCATGACCTTTTTAAAGTTAAAAACTACTGTTATGTATATTCAAGTGCTGGAAGCTCCATGCTAACGTAGCTGAGCGGCGACTATTGATAACGTCATCTAGTAGTAGTGATGTCCAACATCTGAGACACTGTTCTTCCACAACTTTCCATTTGGAGGGCTAAATGAAGGGAAAGGGAGAAGTAGTAGGAGGGAAGAATTCAGATTGGGCCTAAGTATACATATGCATATAATATGTTTAAGAAAAAGCTATTTGTCCTGCTGTTTGTGAATTAAATATGATTTCAGATATGTTGGAAATGGTTTTGTATTTCTTTGTATTAGCGTTTGCATTAAAGTTGGCTGGGTGTAGGACTCTCTCACAGTACAGCAGAGTTCACAATGAGCTAAAAGAATCCAGTGTGAGTCCTTATGGAAGACCCTTCACGCTGCTGCCTAACTGGGTCTCCCTGTGCCTTAAAAATACAGGATTGTGTCAGGAAGAGTATATGGTGTAAAAACTCTCTGCCAAGCCAGCTGTGCAACCTGTAACAGTATACGACGAAGAGTCAAGAACAAGTTTACATTGTAGCTGGTGATGGCACCGTTTTTTAGGAGAGAATTTTGATTTGGCACTAGATGTTATAAATGTTGCTGACCCCTGATGTAGGCCTTTTGAATGAATTAATGAAATGGTTTATTTCAAGCAGACAAGATATATAAGACATGTGTAACACAATTAACAACAACAGAGATTTGCAACAGTAGTCATGTCAAACATAGGATAACTAGACAACAGAAGATTGACTGCTTGAAAGGGAGTGGGAGGAAGCGAATTTATATAATCCCACCCCGACTCGACCACACCATTTATTTTACATTAGATATCAACCAGTTCATAACTAATAATCAGGTAATTATACTGTACTGACAGTAATACAGGTAATTAAACATCCTTGAATAACAAAAAGTCAGACTGGTTTGCATGTAAGTACAACACTATTTTAAACTTGATTGGAGCTTATACAAAAGTAATACTAATAGAGAATTGTGATGAAAAAAAAACAAAACTGTTTTTTTCTTTTTTTTCTTCTTTCTCAGAATAGTTTTGTCAAAAGAGTCAGTGATGTGAATAAATCAAAATAATAATTAAAAAAAATAATAATAATAATAAAAAAGAAAAAAATCACAAAAAATGCAAATAAATGCTGATTATTTTCATCAGAAAAGTCATTTCTTCAGATCAAGTTTAAAAAGAGGAAAAAAAAATCATTTATTTCTGAAAGATCATTTACTTTAATCAGATGTAGAAAATCAATAAGTGCAGGTTGTTTCATTAGAAGATCCTTTGTCATTAATCACACTTCAGAGATCCATGTCAAGTGATTTAATTCAAGCCTTTGGCCAAGACGGTATTCCTGCGTTCTGCTGCCTGATTAACAGCCGTCCTTCAGGTTTGAACAGAGTTTATAAAGTTCTCCTTGTTGTTATGACTGCAGACTTTGTTTGTCAGGTCCATTGTCATTTAGCTGGTATCACAGCAAGTAAATTGAGCTCCAGTTGTCTGCAGGGCAGAAATCACTGCTAAAAATCAGGTCAAAGTTGATCTAAGAGTCAGTGGTAAATCCCGGGCGCCATATAAGTTAGCCTTTTAAGTTAGGAAAGAATGAAAAAAGTTAAAAATGGAAAAGAAATACAAAATTATGCTAACTCTGTACAACATGAATGAAAATTAAACTATCAGCTGATTCTGGATCCTCTGCCTTTAGCTTTCTTTTTCCTCTTTATCAACCTCTTTTTTTACATTTTTTTCCTCACTCCCGGCCACCAGTTATTGGGTCCTTGAGACCCCCCCACACACACATGCACACACACTCCCTATTGTTTTTGGCTAGTTTGGCATCTACTGAGGTTTATTGGGCTAACTCTGAGTTAACCCTATGTTTTAGCAACTTGTTAGCTTCATTGGCTAATTTTACATTTAAAGATTTTTGGTCTAACTTAAGTTAAACTAGTCTTTTAGCAGTGCGCTAGCTTTTATAGGTAAATTAGACATTTACTGACTAATTTGACATATAATTTTATGTTTTAAGTTTTAAGTTTTTAGGCTAATTTTGAGATAGTCTAATATTTTAGCAACGTGCAAGCTTTTTTTCTTCTATTTTAATTTTAATTTAATATTTTTATTTGACTAATTTGGAGGTCTTTGTGCGCTTTCTGCACTTTCCTTAGGAAATTAAGTATTTTGCAAAAAGCTTCAGCATTTTCAGGAAACAGAATTTATTCAAAATATTCAGCGTTCACATTCAGAATACAGCATTTACAGTAGCTTTATTGCAGGTAATGGGTTAGGGTTATATTATTTTCTTTTTTCTTCCATAGGTTTTTGGACGCTCATAGTTCTTTTTGCTCCTTCATCTAAATTGCCTATTCAGCTATCAAAATATTCAGCTCTTTTAAGAGATTACTGCTTTCAGCTACATATCTCTTCAACTTTTCAACCAACTGCCACTTTTTTAATTCCTTTGAAAATGGCCTATGGAATGTACAAATCTGTATATTTCAACTAAAAACGTTGCCCTCTATAGAACAAAAAAGGTCAAGGACGCCTTCAAGTACAGAAACCATTCAACTTTTTAACGTCAACATGACATCTTTGAGTCAGTTTCAGTAAGGAATGAAAATCTGTGCAAAGAAGAGGCAGTTGAACCCAGGGGGCAGAATGTGTCAGAATGGAAAGACAATGAGGGTCACTCTTTGTGGATTCAATTTGCTCAAGTTAAGCTTAAGTTAACCTAAGTTTGTATGAGAGTATTAAACTTTGACAGTTCTAAATGTAAATTAGCATCTACTGAGGACGTTTCAGGGTAATTTAGGATTCAGCTAACATTTAGCAACATGTTAGCATTTTTGGCAAATTTGGCATCAACTGCGTTTTTAAGGCAAATTTGGCATTTTGCTACCATTTTAGCAGCATGCCAACTCCTTTGGCTAACTTCGCATGTACTGAGGTTTTTTAAGCTAATTTGGCATTTAGCATATAGTTTTACAACATGCCAGGTTTTTTTGGGGTCATTTTGACTTCTACTGAGGGTTTTCAGGCAAGTTTCGCATTGTGCTAATATTTTAGCCACATGAGAGGTTTTTTTATTTTTATTTTTTTTAGCTATTTTGGCATCTGCTGGGATTTTTAAGCTAATTTTGAGTTATCTAATATTTTAGCAACACGCTAATTTTTAAATGGTATCTACTGGACTCTTTAAAGCTATGTTGGGATTTTGCTAATATTTTCGTAACATGCTAGCTGTTTTGCCTAAATTAGACATTTTTCCGGTTTTTTAGGCTAATTTAGAGTTTAGCTTATATTTCGAGAGAAATTTAACATTTTCTTTCAGTTTTTAAGGCTAATTTGGCATTTAGCAAATCTTTTAGCAAGTTACCAGCCTCAGAACTTTTAGCTCTCAGTTTCAGCTTTTTTGGCTATCAGTTCTAGCATCTTCAGTGGCAACATTAAGCAAACAGCATTCACACTAGCATTATCATAGGTAAGGCTACAAATCTAATTTTATTATTTTATTAATACATAGTTAGAACAGATAAGGGATCTTTTTATGAAAACAGAAAACCACAATAATCATGTTTGTACTGTAAACTGTGTGATGGGGTAGTGGAGCTTGGCTGACTAAATCACAGCTGAGTGAATGGTGGCCATTGGCCTGTGGGCAGCACTCGAGAAGTGCATCCTGGAGGACACTTATGCTCGAGTGGGCTCAGATCCCTTGGGCGGGAACAGCGGATCCAGCAGCAGGAGCCATAGCAGGATGGCTGGGTCAGACTCAGTCTCGCTTCTGATAGAGGAGGCACGCGTCCCGGTCTTCAATAAACGCTCCTGAGTAATCCTCAGCCGGGGACCTGGCGTGCAACCAAGCCAGCAGATACACTCTGATGCTGGGAAGCGGAATGTGTGCATGGTGTCGTGAAGCACTAACGTTTGTTTTAGAGGATGATCGATTGGTCATTCTTTATGTCAGTCAAGTATGCGATGGTGAGGATGATTATTTGCTGAGAGATTTTAAAAAAAATATCTATTTGTTTATTTTTGTTTATTTGTTTTTGATAGCCAGCGATCACTCACGTCATTCACAATTCACCGGTCATTCTCAATCAACATAATGAGCACCCCTTGCTTTATATTGCAGTGATGGTCACAGGTCCATTGGACCTGCTGTCAGATCTGGCAGCGCAAGGAATTGTGGAATACCATCCCCTTTGCTTGTCTGGTCATATTGGATTTTAAGTATGGATTTTTGTCTCTGTGTTCTGTTGTCTGGCTGTTTTACTCTGTTTTGCCCTTAGTTATTTTATCCTATTATGTTTATTTCTTTCTGCACGATAAGTGAGAGGGAAGGAGAGGATGACGACCACATTCCCTTGTGATGTATAACTTTCTATGTTTATCAGTAAAGTCAAAGTTTCACATAACCAGGATTGTCAAATTTAATTTGGTTCAGTAACGTAATAGGAAAATAAGCAACTATCAATGTGTAATCTACAGCTTTGTTTTTGCTTTGCTTTTTTCTCAGTTGGAAAAAAATGACTTCAAACTACTGGGGTTTTTTGAGCTTGTATTACACATTCATTCAGAGGCCAATGTGTTTCAAATTAAATGCATTTAACTAAAATAATGCTTTATTCTGTTTTATGCAGACTGAATATTTTACATCTGACACTGAAGCAATCCTTATAGTAAACTCAAGAGCCTAAAATTTAAATGTACAAATCAATTAAACTAAATGAAACTTGCAAGCATTTGTGAACATAACAAGAACTTGGAGTTTTTCTCCTGAAACTTGCCAGGTTTAGCCTTCACCAGGTCATCAATATCAGGATTCAAATCTTGTGTAGCAGCACATTTCCCAATATCATTCAAGTGTGCAAAATACAATAAAATGTCCAAAAACCTTGTACTGTGTTGGCTGCCTGCACCTTCTGCCTGAATTTTTTGGTAACACCTGCCTTCTTCCTGACCATTGATGAGGCGCCATCAGTGGCCAGACTGACATCATGCGACCAGTTGACTGAATAGTGTCCAGCACAATAATAAGAGCCCTGACATCAGCTGTTGCTGTGTCCATCAAATAAACCAACCTGATTAAATTTCTGCTGTGACACCTCTAATAAATATGCACAGTTGTGTCATATCTGTGATGTCGGTGCTTTCATCAATAAATGTCTGGATTCTGTCCTTCATTTGTCTGTCCAAGTCTCCTGAGAGATCATGGATCTGCAATCGTAATCCTTGACGGACTCATGTTGGCAAAGGTCGACTGCTTTTTGGAGCACATTATTTCTGCAGCCTTCAGAATGAATTTTTTCACAAGTTCACCATCTGAAAATGGTTTGGATGTTTACAACTTGTTTGCAATAAATAGCAAGATTTCACTGCTCCATCACTGACTTCACAGCCACAGTAGATGCAGATTACAGTTTTTCAGTCCAGCTAAAAGTTGGTTAATCTTCTCTTAACTGACCCTACAAATGGGGAAACATTTTTTTATGGTGAGTCACATGGTGGAGCTGAATATTTTATTCTTTGAGCACTCGGTTTTGCATTCAGTGCCATGACAAAAAAAAACTGTCCATTTTTCCTGGAAAGCTCAGCTCTCCACGTCAGCCTTTCATCTCTTTGACAACGACATTTCGGTAATTGTGATGTCACATCTGATCATTTTCTAGCAACTTAACAGTGTGAGGCTTGCCGGGAACCAAACTGCAGCCTACCCAGACATGGCACTCACTTGCAAAAGTATGCTATTTATTTCTGGATCTCTTGTTATGCTCGTCTTGCTTTTCCTTTGCTCCCTCTAGTGGCGGAATTGTGCATTTCAGTAATTTCTTTAAAGAACCATAACTTGCCACAGTAATGGGCTAGAAACATGCTTTTTTTTCCCCAACATCCTTTTTTCTCTTGATGACTGGGCCAGATTAAACCATCTGGCGGGCCGGATACGGCCCATGGGCCGTATGTTTGACACCTGTGAATAAATGATCGCTCAGTCTTCTTAATCGTAGCGTTACTACAATACGCCAATTATATGTGGATTAAAAAATATATATATTTTGTGCACAGGACAGATTTGCAGTGAGCAAAGGGTGTGGGAGCTGTGGGCAATTGCGTATGTGCGCAGCTTAGTGTTCAGATACCTGTAAACTTCACCCAAAGAAGTATCCAACTGATTTTTATCCTCCCAAAGCCTTTCATCTTTATTAGAGAGATGAGAACACAACATTCAAGATTTCTGCTGTCCTTAAACAGCACTGATCAGTTCTTTAGTTGATGAGACACGAACCACTAAAGCAATAAAGCCCCCACCATCACAGTAAACTTGACTTCAGACCAAAAATCATGTTAACTCATGACTTGATCTTTGCTTCGTTCCTAGAGAAAAAGAAAGCTTCCAAGAAACATGGCTGTAACACAGAGATAAGATTAAAAAAGTGCTGCTGTCACTCCAGTAAGCATTGCTATCAGCTACAGCCTTGAAAGCACACGTCTGCCTTGATTAGTTTAATGAGGGCTTTCCTTATTATTATCCATTTTTGTATGAATAAGGGCATGAAATGAATAAAGGGTGTCCCCTGCTTGGTAACACCTGTGATGTCAATTAAAGGACACACCTGAGTTCATCATGTCAATCTGGTCAAATAGTTTTCAATCTTTTATAAAGGTACCATCATTTTTGTCCAGGCCTGTTTCATTAGTTTGTTTTTTTATATAATTATGTTAATCAGCAATTCAAAAGTGATGGCTGATTTTGATTATTTACTTTTCAATAAATTTTTATTTATTGTTACTTTTGTAAGTTTCAAGTGATTTCAGTGAGAATTGTGGGTTTTTCCTTCTTTAACTGAGGGGTACCAACAATTTTGTCCGCGTGTGTACATTGACAAGGAACTGGCGAAGGGGTTCATTCCAACATCCACATCCCCCTTCTCAGCCGGATTCTTTTTTGTAGCCAAGAAGGATGGTGGTCTCAGGCCCTGTAATGACTACCTTAGCCTCAATGACGTTACTGTGAAATACCGATATGGCCCGGCGCTTGGTCCTGGTGGCTCTGAACCAACTACGCACTGCACGCTTCTTTACAAAGCTGGACCTGCGTAGTGCATACAACCTCATCCTGATCTGGGAGGGGGATAGGTAGGAGACGGCCTTCTTCACAACCACAGGACACTACGAGCACCTAGTTAAGCCCTTTGATCTGTGTAACGCCCCCTTGGTTTTCCAAGCTTTCATAAACGATGTCTTCCGGGACCTCCTGCATAAGTTCGTCATGGTGTGCATTGGTGAAATCCCCGCCTACTCTGACACCTTTGTGGAGCATGTGTCCCTTGTTCACCAAGTCCTCCAGCGCCTCATCGATCATCGCCTCTACGCCAAGCGAAGTGTGAGTTCTGTCAACATTTTTGGCCTAATCTAAAAGATCTCCTGTTTAATATGCTCACAGAAATGCACGAGACATCTGTGTTTCCAACTACAATGAAACAAGGAGTTATCACTCCACTCCTCAAATCCGGTAAAGACTATAACATAATTGATAATCTCAGACCTAAAACCCTTCTTATTAATGATTATAAACTTTTAAGACATATTTTTGATAATTGTCTTAAAACAGGGATTTGTGAGATTATTTTGGAAACTTAATCTGGTTTTATTTAGGGACGTCCAATACATAATAATATAAGGCTTCTCAATTTTTAAAACCATTTAATACGATTGAACTTAAATTTATATTCTGTGCACCAGAGCTCTTGGGATTTGGCAAAGATTTTATACATATGATTAAACTAATTTATAAAGATACTTATAGTACAGTTATATTACCACAGGTAGATCACCAAGATTCTTCAGTAATATAAAATTAGTGTAAAATTGGTATAAAATAGGGCTGTCCATCATCCCCATTATTATTTATCTTAGCAGGAGAGATGTTATCAGTTCTCATCAAAAATTCAAATTTTTAAAGACTGACAATACTAGGTAAACAACTTACAATAAGACAAGTTGCAAATGACACAATGATCAGCTTCCTAAAATTCTTGAAATAATAAAACCTTTTTCCAAAGTCTCAAGTTTAAGATTGAATCTTAACAACTGTGAACTTCTACCAATACATGAATGTAATGTATCAGCCATTCATTCTATCCCTGTAAAAACATTTCAAGAAATTTTGAGAAATGTAAAATCCAACTTAACCTATGGTCACAAAGAGAGTTATCCGTCGTCGGTTGAACGTTACTTACAAAAATGGAAAGTATTTCTCAGAATAATTATCCTGCTCAATGTTTACCATTTCCTAATAGAGATCAAGAAAATAAACCAAGCAAACTTCAATTTCATCTGGAAGGGTAAAACACATGATATAAAAAAGCTCAGAATGATCCAGACTTATGAAGACGGTGGAGTTATTTATTTACTTTTAACTAGTCCTGTCCAACTGCTGAACAAACAGATATGAGCTGAGAGGCGCCGCTCTTCTCTCTAAGAACATTTCTTTTAGCATTAACAGTTCAACCTGACAACCCAGGGACAGGTTCTGGGCACAGAGCAGCAGTTTAAAACTCTCCTCTGAGTTCCCTTTAGCGTCAGAGCAAACCCCAGAACAACACAGAGTTAGTCCAGCAGCTCCTAGGTTTAGCTTATGCACTGAAAGGCGAGTGAAACACAAAAGTCTAAAAGTAAAAGCTACTAATACTCTCCATAACAACAAGCAAAATCATGATGTCATTAAATGTGTGTTACTAAACATTAGATCCATTTCCTCTAAGTCCCTTTTAGTCAATGAGTTAATGAATGATAACAAACTTAGCCTGCTAGCTCTAACAGAAACCTGGCTCCAACAGGATGACTATGTTAGGTTGAATGAAGCAACCCCCCCTAATTATAATAACTATCAGAAATCCAGAATTTCTGGGAAAGGAGGTGAGTTAGCAGTAATATCACAGTCTAGCTTACTTCCTTACACTAAAGACAAACACATTTATAGTTCCTTTGAAAACATCATATTGTGTCTAAATCACTCAAACAGGAAAAATCCAAAATCTGTTTCATTCATAATTATTTATTGTCCTCCTGGCCCGTACTCTGAATTTTTAACAGAGTTGGCAGACTTTCAATCAACTATTGTTTTAGATTCTGATAAAATAATAATAGTAGGATATTTTAATATTCATGTTGATGACCGTAGTGACTGTCTAGGAAATGCTTTCTCAGCTTTACTAGATAATGTTGGTTTCACACAAAATGTAAAGGAACCCACTCACTGTCACAAGCACACCCTGGACCTTGTTTTAACTCATGGTACAGAGATCAGCTGTGTGTGCTCCCTCATGACCCCACACTCTCAGATCACTTTCTAATCACCTTTCAGTTTGTTCTAGAGAAGTCCACCGCTCCAATAAATAAAGAACAGCTCAGAAGAACATTGACTGACCGTTCTGTATCTGAATTTAAACTTACAGTCCAACCAATATTTATTTATTTTTAACTTGTCCTGTCCAACAGTTGAGCAAAGAGATATGAGCTGAGAGCCTATTGTGTTAGACAGATTTTACTCTCACAATCGGGGGTTATAAACCATAGGAAACACAAAATGTATGTTAGTATAAGCCCCTTTTGTAATTTAAACTAAAGTCAAGGCGCGGTGACACCCAGGAATCCCGCCCCCTAAGTTATGGCGTTAGCTATGGGAGACCAGAGAGCCCGAATTCCTTCCAAGTTATTTGAACTCTTAGTTGACATTTTTTCCAAGCTGATTCCTGTAATGACTTACACTAATATTTTCTTGTATTTCCAGTTTAATAAAATTGGGGGGGGTTTTTGCTATACAAAGAGTTATGAAGATTACAGATGCTAATCTTCCCTCTGTATCGATGACACTCATGTCACCCAGCACACAAAGTAAAGGTGAGGCTGTGATTGAAACCTTAAGCCAGACTGATAAATCAACACATACCTGTTGCCAGAGAGCCTGGACAGGTGTACAGAACCACAGAGCATGCATGTAATTGTCAGGTAAATTACTATCACAATGCTCACAAATGTCTGAGTTTTTGAGACCCATCTTGAACATCCTCTGTCCAGTATAGTAAATTCTGTGAAGAGTTTTAAATTGTATTAGTTGTAGGTTTGGACTTTTTGTTAATTTAAAGATATTTAGACAAATTTCTGACCAGAAGCTTATGTCTGTACTTCTGCCTA
This sequence comes from Oryzias woworae, assembly GCA_016861445.1. Classification (NCBI taxonomy): domain Eukaryota; kingdom Metazoa; phylum Chordata; class Actinopteri; order Beloniformes; family Adrianichthyidae; genus Oryzias; species Oryzias woworae. The sequence continues at coordinate 121,476 of BOLG01001572.1, forward strand.
AGTCTGCATCCCATTTAGTTGTTGGGATTGAGACTTCGTTATCTAAGTTGCATAAGAGTTTGTATATTTTGGAGAGAGTTTTATTCAATGAAAAATTAATCACAGAGGTAAATGAGGGTAAATGCTAGATCTGACAGGTTAATCTTTCTGCAACACTGTAATCTGTTGTCAAGAAAATAGTTGTGGAAGTTAGGTAATTCTAAGCCTCCACAGTTTTTTCCAGATTGTAAAGTTTTTAGACTAATTCTTGCAGGTTTATTGTTCCATAAGAAGCTGGATATGGCTGAGTCTAATGTTTTGAACCATTTTAGTGGTGGTTGTGTGGGGATCATTGAGAACAGATAATTAACTTTGGGTAAAATGTTCATTTTCACTGTTGCTATCTTACCCATGAGTGACAGAGGCAGGTTGACCCAGCAGGTTAGATCATCCTGTATACTTTTCAGTAATGGGGTGTAGTTTAGTTGCACCAGTTCTGACAGTTTCGAGGAGAAATAAATACCTAGATATTTGATATTTCCTGATTTGACTGGGATTGAGGCCATTTGCTCGGCATTACCATTCAGTGACAATAAAACTGATTTGTTCCAGTTAATTGAGTAATCTGAGATAGAGGAAAATTCATTAATAATTGCTGTTGTTTCACTAATGGAATGTGAATTGTTTAGAAAAAGTAATATGTCATCAGCATAAAGACTAATTTTATGATTACTGTATTTTGTTGTAATTCCTTTAATGCTCTCACGTTGTCTTATTGTTGCAGCCAAAGGTTCAATAAATAAAGCAAAAAGAGAGGGGGGGAGTGGACAACCCTGTCTGGTCCCTCTGCCAAGAAAAAACCTGTCAGAAGTCTGTTTGTTGGTTCTGACTGATGCATTTGGGTTATGATATAATATTTTAATCCAATCAATGAAGGATTCCCCAAACCCAAACTTATGGAGGGCAGCAATGAGGAACTTCCAGTTTACTCTGTCAAATGCTTTTTCAGCATCCAACGAGAGTATGGTTGTTTCCTGGTTTTTAATAGTGGCAAAATCTATTATGTTTACAAGTCTGAGGACATTATCACTTGAGTGTTTACCTTTTATGAATCCAGTTTGATCATGATGAATTATATAAGGAGTGATTTTTTCTATTCTCTGCTTTGCAAATCATTTTTACGTCTGCATTGATGAGAGAAATGGGGCGATAGCTTGAAGGAATTGTAGGATCTTTTTCTGGTTTGAGAAGGAGGATTATGTTAGCTGAATTCATGTGAGGAGGCAGTGATTGGCTTTCCTTGATAAATGTAACCATTTTATAAAAAGTTTGTTCCAGCTGTTCCCAGAATTCCTTATAAAACTCAGCAGGAAAGCCATCAGGCCCTGGAGCTTTGTTGTTGGGCATCAGTAACAGAGCTTCATGAAGTTCAGCCAATGAGAGCGGAGAGTCTAAGTTTGAGCTTTGATCCTCATTTAATCTGGGTAGAGTTACATTATTAAGAAATGAGTTAATACTTTGCTCTGATTGATTGCCCTGTGATGTGTACAAGTCTTTATAAAAATCTTTAAACGTTTTATTGATTTTAACCGGGTCGTGAGTGACATTTCCTGTGTGGTCTATAATAGATGTAATTGTTGATTTTTCTTTATTAATTTTAAGCTGATTAGCTAAAAATTTACCCGATTTATTTGAGTTATCAAAATTTTCAAGTCGTATTTTTTTATTTGGAATTGTGTTTGTTTATTGATGTCATTTAACTGAAGCTTTAAGTTTTTCAGTTCTCCCAGAATGTGTTCTTGTGCAGAAGCAGCATAAGCAGCCTCTAGATTTTTATTTTATTTTCTATTTCTAATAAATCTGCTTTCTCTTTGTGTTTTTTATTTGTTGAATAAGAAATAATTTTTCCTCTCATCACTGCTTTTGCTGTTTCCCAAAGAACACATGGTGACATATCAGGAGTATCATTAAATTCTAACCATAGATACTGGCTATACAGAAGTCTTTATTCTGAACCGATATGTTAATAATTACAAATCTGCCTTCTGGATCAACAATTGTGTTCTTATGAGTAAAAGTCATATTTTATTAATTAAAATAGCAACTCCTCTTTGTTTGGAGTTGTAACTAGCTGAGTAGATGGATGGGAATTGTGAGCAGCACAGGAGATGATCAGCTGATTTAGATAAGTGGGTTTCCTGCAGTAAAACTAGATCTGCTTTTAGATCATTCAGATGGTTGAAAACTTTCAGCCTCTTTGGCCCAGAGCCAAGTCCACGCACATTCCAGCAAAAGATGTTCAGACTGGACACGAACTACACTGACTGAGAGCGTGTTATACTAAGTAATGCGCGTGCGTCTGTGAGTCCTATGCGCGTGCCCGCTGACCAGTCCGCAGAGGAGAGCTGTGCGTTTGTGTGCGTGAACTTTTTCTGGCTGTGTGAGTTACTTGTATGTGTCCTATATGAGCCTATGTGAGGTGTTTGCGATGTGTTGGCGAGTGTGAGCGGGATCGCGTGTACGTGCGCGCACATGTCTCGTGCATGAGTAAATGGTTACTTACCGGGGATGAGTTGCCTTTAGTTGCTTTAAATATGAGGAAGAGGGGGGAAGAGGTGGGGGGAAAAAAAGAGGAAAAGAGAAAAGAAAAACAAGAAAAAACAAACACAACAAAACAAAGTAAACATGAGAGAGAAATAAACCGATTTAACGAGATGGAGGTGTGGATGATTGATGAGCGGATTTTCCTTTAGTTTAAATCAGTTTAGTCTGGGTTTCATCAGCACATTATGGAGGTTCTGATCGCAGCATCTGCAGGTCCCGAAAGAGCCATCTATCAACATAGAATTTGTCCACTGAAACTACAGCTCGAGACCCGGCGGTGAGGTGCTTCCTCCTCAGCGGGAAGAGGATCTTCCTGCGCCAAAGGATCTCTACCGGGAACTGGTCATTGACACTGAAGTGTGTTCCCTTCAGCTCCCGGCCGCAGCTCCTCACCAGCTCCTTCTGTTTGAAGTGCTCGAATTTAGCTACTATGGGTCTCAGACGCTGGTTGTCAGACCTCCTTCCTCCGAGTCTGTGAACTCTGTGGAAGGAGATCTTCTGGACCTCCTCCTTGGGGAGCTTCAGCTGGACCTCCATGAAGGACTTCACCGTGGCCTCCGGGTCTTCTCCCGCCTCCTCTGGAATCCCAGAGATGACCAGGTTGTCCCTCATGCTCCTGAAGATCCAGGAGGTTCTCCTTGATGGAGCGGTTCTCCTCAGAGAGACGAGCGGTGTCGCTGCTCAGAGTCTGGACGATCTCTCTCTGAGGGCCTGGTTCTGCTGCGAGCTCCTGCACCTGCTGCTGGCTGAACTCCAGGGACTCTCACAGGCCTGGAACTCCTTGTGTAGGATCTCCAACAAGTTTAGGCGGCTATCAAGGCTGGCTTTTTTGTTTGTTTGTCTTGAAGTTGTGTCCTGTTTTTCTGTCTGTTCCTGCACTAATCCCATTTGCAAAGAAAGGTTCCACATACAATTGTTCTTGGTTGCACACCCCCAACTGCTTTTAGCCTCAAGAGACTGAAATGGAATCCTGAGAATCCTGTCCATTTTCAAAACCAAAAGATTTTTCAGAATAAGTTTGTTCAAGAAGTCATTTTACTCTGGTCAAACTTTACAGCTCTAGTGATTAAAGGTGTAGCTGAGAGAATCAGGTTATTTTTCAAAATAAAAGATTTTCAGGATTCAAAACTAAATCATTTATTTCTTCTGCTGCCCGAGACCAGTACCGGTCTGTGGCCCGGTGGGTTGGGACCACTGATGTAGTGCAAGAACCAATGTGGTTGTGATTTCCTCAGTTCAATGCTCTTCCTTGGATTGGGGATCTGGATGCGTGTGTGGTGGAAACATGACTTTTTGAATAAATTGGTTTAAATTCTGTATTTGTGTTTGCACTTTAAAGTTTCCACAACACTCCCCGGCTGTCTCTCACACACTTGTTCTGACATTTAATCATGTCTGATCTTCCACTTTACAAAGTCCCACATTTCTCTGTGTGAGAAGCGGCTTGTAGAAATGGAACTGATTCTCAAATTCTAGTCATTCTGTTTAAAAAGTGAATCTCTGGCTTCAAAGGAAGAATGTTTCTGAACGTAGGATGGTTTTAAAGAAGGCATCATTAAAGAATACTGGTGAGTTATTAGTTCATCCATAACAGGTCAGAAAAGAAACAAACGAGTCAGATCACATCCAAATGTTTAATGCTAAACAGAGAATAAACATAAAACTCAATATGAACATTTAGACCAGAGATACTGAAAACTCAATTGTGATGTTCAGTTTAAAAAGGGCTTCGGTTGTCTGCAATGGAAAAGGGCAGAGAGTTTACCGCGTCCTGATTTATTCACCATGCAGCCTGTGGTAAGAGTATTGCGCTTTGGTTCTTCACTTGGTCAGATCAGGATTTTGAAGATTATGGGATTCAGGTATAAGGTGACTGGGAACCAAGCTGTAACCATGGTTTCCACATTCATTCGTCAGACAGGAGGTGGACCACCAAAACCCCTCCCAGAGCACATTCTGTACTTGTTCAGGACAATCTGGCCCTTTAATATTTAGTCTCTCTCTTCTTCATCATCCCCTCCAAATGAAAGAAGGCTGTTATTTTTTATCTTCTTTCCTGATTTTTGTTCACCCCTCTCCCTTTCTCCACCGTCATTCTTCTTCTTCCTGTTGGAGCTGGCAGAGATACCCTGGAATTTCTCCGCAGAAGATCGCTTGGCTGGTTTCTTGAAGAGGATTTTACCACGTGAGGAAGCGTTCTCATCTGTGGGTTAATTAAGCATAGAGTGTGTGGTACACTGGTGAAAATCGTGGTTTTGGCTTTGACTCAGAAGACTTGTTTTAAAAGAAAAACTACCTTTTTCTTCTACACCTCCTGCTTCATTGATCATCTTCACCTCTGCTGACAGGTCTCCATCCTTCAGAATGACCACTTGTGGTAGCTCATCCTCCCGATCACTCCCACTGTCATCCTCAGGTGTGGGCATCACCTGGCGCTGAATAGCAGAAAAAGTTTTTAAATAAAGGGAAATGTTTATTAGGATTGACTTTTTCTTTGGCTCAATCACTTCAGGTGACAATGGTGGTTTTCCCTAAATACAAAAAAATGTTTTTAAATGAGCATCTCTTCCCACCACTGGTTTTCTAGACTAAACTGCCTTGCTCTACGTGCAGTAAATGTGGGCTAGGGCAACCCAGTCTCATACCAAAACATGCAAAACTTAGGTGTTCTACAAAAACGGCTTTAAAATTGTAACATGGCTACATCTTATTTTCTCATTCATTTCTATGAGCACACTTTAGGTCACGTGACGGACAAGTTTCCCAACGGTCAAAGAAGAAAACATGGTGGATCTCCATTCTATTTTTAGTGGGAAATAACTACATTTTAGGATTTAGAGACACTTAAACTCTGTTTTGAAAACTAAGTAGACACTTATTTTCTACTTTATGCATTTTGTTTATGTATTTGAGTCCTCGGTTTGTTGTTTTAATGTACATTTTTTCTGGTCTCTCAGCTATACTGTAGGGTTTATTCTGTTGCTGTGGTGGTTGGTAAGGACGTCTTCAGGAACCGGGAGATTGCTGCTCTTGAGTCATAGTTTAATATACCAGCGATATCTGTTAAATGGTCTTTCATGTTGGATTTTTTAAAAGAGAAACTCCAAGTTTAATGTTGCAATTAAAAGGAATCGGTATGTGCTGTCTGCGTGGAAGTAACATGACGGACACTTATCTTGTTTTTATTATATAACCGACTTTTGCTTCATTTTGATCACTTTTCTTTTGCGAGAAATGGACGCTTGATGTTTGCCACATTTGCTGTTCCTCTGACCCAGAAGTTTTTTAAAGGGTGTACGCGACACAACTTTATGCAGATACCTTGTCTTCGCAGTGGTAATAGTGGTACACATATGTCCGAATTCTCTTCTAACTTCAAAAAATTAAAGTGCCTCACTATTTCGGAGACCATGGTCACTTTTTTTAATGCCAAAAATAACGTAACCGATTTCATAAAATAAAAATCTATTAAATACGAGCATTTACAAGACTACTTATGAATCAAATGTGTTCCGATGACAGAAACGTGGATGGTTTAACATTTTTAATTACTATAAAAACTTTTTTTTTCATTGCGTTCTGTTTTACCGTATAGTGAGCATCCTATGTTGGGGATGTTGGAGAAAGTGATTAATGTCACAGGAAAGGGTGGAGACGCATCACCAACAAACTGTACATATGGCTTACGCAGAATAAAGTATTACTTACGCAATAGCTCTTGTATCCCCAGAAGTCTTAAACGGAAGGGAAGTCCTTTTTAGGAGACTGTATGATGCATTATAATGATGAATTACTGTCATGACTACCCTACTCACGAACATGGAGAGGCTAGTCATGTCACAGGTGTTCTCCCTAGGCACTCATTGCCATTTAACCTACGCATTGTACTATCATTAATCATGTCATGAATGTTCTGCTTATGCTCTAGCTAATGTTTTGGTCATCTTTTTTACGCATTTTGCTGTCATAATGATGGATTTGCTGTCACCATGAGCATCCTGTGTGCGCACATGTTGACGTATGATTATTGTATAAATGTGCGAGATGAGAGACCGTAAGCAGCCTTTTGGCTCAAAGCTTCAACACACGACTCATCTCAGCTTCAACTCACGGCTCTCATCTCGGCTGCGATCATCTGCTCCACTGCTCAATAAAGCTACTAAAAGACAAAGCCTTCGCTCTCAGTTGTGCCTACTTCTACAAGGGTCATCTCTCTAAATCTCTACATCCTACTCCTACAAGGGTCATCTCTCCACATCTCTGGTGAGTCTCATGCTGGCTTATATTAATGACAAAGGTGAACCTTGGAAGGAACACGATAACTTGGGGATGCACATGAGGATTGACTCTCAAACTATAAGAGGGAATTTCCCTCAGTGAATCACACAAACAACTGAAAGAAATCTCTTCACCAGTAAAGAGTCTTCTAAATGAAGCACGCAGCGTCCTTTAGTCCACCCAAGGGGGTGAGGAGTGAACTACGAATAGCTCCGACTACAAGAGACTCTGGGCTGCTCCTTACCTGTTATACCGTCCAGGGTCCTTTCAGTCTTGTAGTCCAGGACCGTATGAAGGGCAGGCTTAAAATATAGCCGGTGGTTTAGGAAGAATACCGAAAGTTGAAAGAAGGGATAGAAACTACCAAAAAAAAATTAACTCTTTCTACCTAATCCGCTCGCAACCTTTCGACACATCCATACACACATTTGACTGTAAATGAGAGCTGTACTGAGTGTTCCAAATTACCCACTGGGTAAGAAGCTAAAAGTGGACAAAGTGATAGGGCAAATCCAAATTCTTGTATTGGGTCAAAATCTCATAGACTTTTATAGATAAATAAACAGTTATTACTCAATCATTCTATTTGTTTAGAATAATCATTGCTTTTTTCTTTTTTTTACAATTGATAATTAATAATAATTGATAATTACTACAGTAATTGCGCTGCGCGTGACCTCCTGACCTGAGCCTTTTGGCTAAAAACAGCAGTCATATTTAAAAGACCACTGGGCACGTTTTTACAACAGATCCTAAGACGATCGGAGTGAGAGTTTAATTATTTCAAAGGGCCCATTGCTGACTGACACCTCAGCACTTACTGACTTCACAGTTTTGTTTTTATCTTTTCAAATGTCATTTTACTGTGTTCCAGCCTAAAACACAACTCAGCACGGAGTGTTGGATTTAGTAAAACCACTGTGATGTCATGAAGCTTTATTTTTGAAAATCACATCATGGTACGAATGATGAAGCCAGTAATCGAGCCGTCACCAGCAACACTTCTGCTTTAAAACATCGCTACTTCTACCTACTGATGAACTGATTAGTGTTTGTCTTACAATATGGATATTCTCAGATGACATTTTTCACTGTTTGAAATGATTACAGCTAAACAAAGAACAACCAACATTTCCTTCTCATCTGTAAAACTATAAGACATGTCCTGATTTGTAACATAAATATAAACTGTGTAAGGCTTTGCAGTGCCTTTAAAAATAATATATTTTTAAAGTCACTTTGATAAATCCCACACAGGCCATCATGTTCATCTACGTTCCCACCAGCATTTCTGCTTTCTTAGTCGCTGGACTTTATTCTATGTATTTTTAGAATAAAAAACAAAAAGTAGAAGATAACAATTGAGCAGCTTGCTTATAATAATTTGTACATCTTTTATAGTGTGGAGCAAAAACTATTGTTTTGAACATTTTTTTCTTTGCATCCTTTTTGATTTTGCGCTTTGTACATTTACAGAATGCAGTCAAACTATCGGGACAGAAGATGAGTTTTCCCTGGTGAAGCAAGTCTTGAAGGCAAAGAAACAGAAATGTGTAGTGTACATCTGCCTTTAAAATGAGTGTATTTAGTACAATTCGTTGTTTCACAGTTCTAAAGTCTCATATTGTAAAAAAAAAAAAAAAATACTTGAATGGGCGCCGTGTTCCATGTGGTATGTAGAATTTTACTTTTTTTAAATTGAGAAATGATATAAGTGTTACTATTAGTCATAAGATAATTAGTATTTAAGCATGGTAACATGAAGTGTAACCTGGAGCTCACTGAAAGTTGGTAGTTGTGGTATCAAGAGCAAATGTCTTTAATTAGATCAGAAATCAGATTGGAACTGAGCTGTGAGTAAACAAACTATTACATCCACCACATGTTCAATCAGAATAAATCATTTCAACATACGCAGAACTATCTACAATTCCTATCACTCCACCATCGAGAGCATGCTGACCCACACTGTGTCAGTTTGGCGCTCCAGCTGCACAGAACCCGACAGGAAGAGACTGCAGAAAGTGACCATCACTGTACAAAATGTCATTGGCTGCCCTCTGCCATCAATAACCTCCATCTGCCTCAACAGAACCAGAAACATTATGAAGTAATTCTCACCTCGGTTTCCGCTTCTTCAATCTGCTGCCTACTGGCAGAAGCTACAGAACTGTACCGGCTGGAGCGAACAGACTCAGTGATAGTTGTTTCCCAAAAACTATCAATATACTAAATGCCAGTTTTGCACTACAAGCCACCTGAGTCTTTGGTTTGATCCTAGCATATTTGTTTAACTGATGCACATTTTTTCTGCTTTTTATCTTACTGTACTGTCTGCCTACTTCAAGCTGAACTGTTACTGTATTGTCATTATACCATATATAATGACAATACATGCTTTCTATTCTATTCTCTTCTATGCAAGGAACTCACAAAAACAAATAAACCCCAAATGACCTTTCCTTTTGAATATTATTGTTGTTGTGTCTATGTCTCTCAGCTCAAACGCATCAGGGTCCCCCCAGAGGAGAAGGAGGAAGTGGCCTGAGAGAGGGAAGTCTGGGCATCTTTGCTTAGACTGCTGTCCCCACGAGCCAGTCCCAGATGAGCGGAAGAAAATGGATGGATCGATAGCTATTTTGAATAATCAAACTGCAAATAATTGATTTTAAATGTTTGCACTGTTTTATCTGGCATAAAATGCATTATTTCTTATTTATTTATTTATTAAACATAAATAAATAGGAGTAAGTATGGGAGAGTATTGTGTTTAAGAAAAAAAAAACAGAGACAAACGTACAGTATAAGTAATTTATAAAAAACAAACCAATAACGGAGAAACATACTTTTGGACAAATTATTTTCATCTCCTTTCTATAATGAAAACAACTAGTTTGAAAAACTTACAGATGCCCATAAATCTGTGGTTAAAAAAAAAAAATCACCAAGAAATGCTCCCCTCGTTGTTTTGGCAACATCTTGTTATCTCTACAATTTTGCTGGCAGCTCAGATAAAGATGCATGTCGAAACCTAAAAACACGGACTTGTAAACATAACCATCAAGCGTCCATTTCTCGCAAAAGAAAAGTGATCAAAATGAAGCAAAAGTCGGTTATATAATAAAAACAAGATAAGTGTCCGTCATGTTACTTCCACGCAGACAGCACATACCGATTCCTTTTAATTGCAACATTAAACTTGGAGTTTCTCTTTTAAAAAATCCAACATGAAAGACCATTTAACAGATATCGCTGGTATATTAAACTATGACTCAAGAGCAGCAATCTCCCGGTTCCTGAAGACGTCCTTACCAACCACCACAGCAACAGAATAAACCCTACAGTATAGCTGAGAGACCAGAAAAAATGTACATTAAAACAACAAACTGCTTTCATAATTTTTCTGCAAAGTTGTGCACAAAACATAAATTTGTGCAAAACTTTGTACCACAGATCCACCGGGCCACATAGCGGTACTGGTCTGTAGATCAATTGCCACTGGGCAGCAGAAGAAAAAATATAGATTATTCATGAAGAAAAAGTTATTTTCATAATATTCTTCTTTATGAATACAACTTTTTCTTCATGAATAATCTTTTTATGAATCTGTTATTATTTCTTCTGCTGCCCAGTGGCAATTAATCTACAGACCAGTACCGGTCTGTGGCCCGGTGGGTTGGGACCACTGATGTAGTGCAAGAACCAATGTGGTTGTGATTTCCTCAGTTCAATGCTCTTCCTTGGATTGTAGGGATCTGGATGCGTGTGTGGTGGAAACATGACTTTTTGAATAAATTGGTTTAAATTCTGTATTTGTGTTTGCACTTTAAAGTTTCCACAACACTCCCCGGCTGTCTCTCACACACTTGCTCTGAAGTGTGTCATTTTGCTTCCCTGATCAAACTTTACAGCTCAAGTGATCCAAGGTGTAGCTGAGAGAATCAGGTTAGTTTCAAAATAAAAGATTTTCAAGATTCAAAACAAAATTTCATAAAATGTTTTACTACATTCTGTCGAACATGGTATCTCTGTCACAAAAAGGCGATCTGGATCTGCTGATGTTGAAACGTAAAATATTTGTGTTTTCAAACATGTACAATCCAATTTTTCTATACAGTAAAAGTGTCTGAAAATGAATGTGTGTTCTGTGATTGTGTTGGCAATCAGTCTAAGTAAAAAAAATCAAATGTTTATGTTTTTCAAAAGTATTGATAATTTCATTTTATATAGTATTTTTTAATTGAGTGTACATGTAAACATCGTCTTGCAGCAGTTTTTTTAAAAACCGGAAATGGCTGCAGCCGTGTTCGTTCTGTCAAAATGTTATTTTATCTTGAAAACCGGAAATGCATTTCAGCAGCGTTCGATCAGAACTCGTAAAGCTCAGAATAAGAGTGCACAAACATTTTAGGAACGGCTGACTTGAACACGCAAATTCTAATGACGGCTGGCTTGACCGCGGTGTATTACTGGTGTGTCCAACGATAAATGTTGTTGGTCGCACGTATAAAGATTAGGTACCGTTAGCTGTCTCTCACCGATGTGCGTGAAATGTGTTATCCATATTTGATCCATCCCCTGGGGGGAGCGGTGTGCAGAAACAGCTGCACTCAAGAAAAATCCAGTGCTTTAACCCTCACCGTAACCTTAACCCTCCCCGGGTCCGTGCGGCCAAGAAAAGGTTCAGCTCCAGAAGCAGACATTTCAAAGATTGTACGCGAACAGACACTTTCTCCCCTGAAACCGCCTCTCGTTACCTTCGTGTCCACATTCGGTCCCTCTTTGTATCCGACGTCTGTTTTAAACTTTTTCAGGAACGATGGTTCCGCTGGTTTCACCCACGACACTCCGCCGCTCCGTTTTCTATCCATCGTACCTGTGAAATATTTAGGCTGACAGTTTCCGGTCTGCTTACGGAAGTGACGCGCCCACCAGGGGGCGATTCTGATTGGTGGAATTCAGAACGAACTCTTTAGAAAATTAATTCCTTCAGAATAAAAGGACAGTATTAGTTTTGTTGGGAAAGTACTTTCATCGCCAGCAAACACATGAATTACCCCCCACCCCAGTATTAACGTTGCTGACGAGCTTCTGGCTTTTCGTTAAAACCGAAGAGCTGGAGTCCCCCCCCCCCCCCCCACACACACACACACACTTTAGTAACTCAACTTAGGAACCACACACAGTAAACAAAAAACTGAACAACGGATGCAACATAAGGAGCAATAAAAAGAAAAGACAGAAGAGAAAAAGATTAGAATTTACAGGGCTTTTCTTTTTAAAACTGTCCACGTGTGTACACAATAAAAGTGAAAAGTTCTCTGCGGCTGTACCAACCTTATCGCCTTTATACACGTCCAGTTGTTCTATTGAATTAATGCTAACCACTAATACAGTGGACACCATTTCAGACGGCAACAAATAAGGACAATAACTGTTTCCCACATTTAATGTTAATTTATGACGAGGTCACCAGTTCTGACCACCACAAAAATAAAAAAAAAGAAATATCTCCAACATTTTATGTTCATTCACAACGAGGTCACCATCTACAAAATGTTCCACTTTGCTTTTATTTTGTAAATAAACATCCCGTCTGTCTGCACAGTCATGCTATTTTCTATTTGCTTTAAATATGTGTCAATGGAATCATTCATACATTTCCCTCTTTGGCGTTCTACTGTCTTTGTTTTCTAGCACTTTGATAATGTCATTTTCAGTCAAGAACAGTCGCTCTGCACCTCTTCCGCCTTTTTCCTCTTCTTTTTCCTCCTCTTCCTCCTACTGCTTCTTCTTCTTCTCCCCCTCCTCCTCCTCCTCCTTCTTCTTCTCCTCCTCTTCCTCCTCCTGCTTCTTCTTCTTCTCCCCCTCCTCCCCCTCCTCCTTCTTCTTCTCCTCCTCTTCCTCCTCCTGCTTCTTCTTCTTCTTCTCCTGCTCTTCCTCCTCCTGCTTCTTCTTCTTCTTCTTCTCCTGCTCTTCCTCTTCCTCCTCCTGCTTCTTCTTCTCCTGCTCTTCCTCCTCCTCCTTCTTCTTCTTCTCCTCCTCCTCCTCCTCCTTCTTCTTCTCCTGCTCTTCCTCCTCCTCCTTCTTCTTCTCCTCCTCTTCCTCCTCCTGCTTCTTCTTCTTCTCCTCCTGCTCTTCCTCCTCCTGCTTCTTCTTCTTCTCCCCCTCCTCCTCCTCCTCCTTCTTCTTCTCCTCTTCCTCCTCCTGCTTCTTCTTCTCCTGCTCTTCCTCCTCCTCCTTCTTCTTCTTCTCCTCCTCCTCCTCCTCCTTCTTCTCCTGCTCTTCCTCCTCCTCCTTCTTCTCCTCCTCTTCCTCCTCCTGCTTCTTCTTCTTCTCCTCCTGCTCTTCCTCCTCCTCCTGCTTCTTCTTCTTCTCCCCCTCCTCCTCCTCCTTCTTCTTCTCCTCTTCCTCCTCCTCCTTCTTCTCCTCCTCCTCTTCCTCCTCCTGCTTCTTCTTCTTCTCCTGCTCTTCCTCCTCCTGCTTCTTCTTCTTCTCCTCTTCCTCCTCCTCCTTCTTCTTCTCCTCCTCTTCCTCCTCCTGCTCCTTCTTCTTCTTCTCCTCCTGCTCTTCCTCCTCCTGCTTCTTCTTCTTCTCCCCCCCTCCTCCTCCTTCTTCTTCTTCTTCTCATGCTCTTTCCTTCTTCTTCTTCTTCTCCTGCTCTTCCTTCTCCTTCTTCTTCTTATCCTCTTCCTCCTCCTCCTCCTTCTTCTTCTTCTTCTCCTGCTCACCTCCTCCCCCTTCTTCTTCTCATCCTCTTCCTCCTCCTTCTTCTTCTTCTTCTGCTCTTCCTCCTCCTCCTTCTTCTTCTCCTCCTCTTCCTCCTCCTGCTTCTTCTTCTCCTCCTGCTCTTCCTCCTCCTGCTTCTTCTTCTTCTCCCCCTCCTCCTCCTCCTTCTTCTTCTTCGCCTGCTCTTCCTCCTCCTTCTTCTTCTCCTCCTCTTCCTCCTCCTGCTTCTTCTT